>JAUJYZ010000543.1:0-87500 GCA_033675265.1 Actinostola sp. cb2023 | reverse complement strand
TGTTGCTGCTGCTGTTGTTGTTGTTGATGCTGTTGTTGTTGTTGTTGATGCTGTTGTTGCTGTTACTGCTGTTGTTGTTGTTGTTGTTGTTTCTTGTGACAAATGTGACGTAAAACAAGGTTAATTTTAAAAAATGATTTACAATTCGTGTATCTTCAGGGAAGAAGAAGAAGAAGAAGAAGAAGAGGAGTTGGACGAAGTCGGCGAGGGCGAAGACCCTTCTGAATGGAGCCTAGGAGCCGCCATTGAAGAGTGTGCAAGACTTGCAGATGCGAAAGATCCGAAGACAGAAACTGCGTCAACAAGCGGCGTAAAGAAGCGACGTATTGTACAAAGTTCGTACTTCAGCGACGACGAAGAAGAAGGTGACTAACATCGGTGCCTGACAAAGAAGACCCAAAATGGCCGTCTTTTCTCCGATTTATTGAAATATAATTTTACAACGAACTGTGAAAATGCACTAATTTGTGGTTTTGGGGACGGTACGTGATCGTTAAAGAAATGTCCTTGTGTTTGGATTTAAAGCCACGAAAACATGAGAGGAAAACGCTTCACTTGCAGTGGACTTTGAACGGACGGAAGTCCACTAACGAACTCAACTGTCTTGAAGGGTTAATTGAGATTGTAATCAAATATTTATTGCATTGATTCAGAGGTACTAATTGAAGTATCGACAGCGAGTAATGAATGATGGATGAATACAAATAAGTGAGACTAACAGAAAAAGAAGCGAGACTGAAAAAATGTCTGTTCCTTGTTCAACCACGAAGAAAAATCGAAAAAAAAGATTCAAGGGTGGAACGTCAATTACTCACCATACTGGCTGCAAGTTTTTAGACGAATCAACTATCTATCTATCTCTAGTCAATTTAGGAAAGTGTGTGGTATTTACGTAACAAATTTGGCAAGCATCTTTGCACGTTCCCTTTAGTTGGCCATCGATGAAAAACTGAACCTGTGATTTGTTTATTCCTGGCTGACAATAAAGCGAAACATTACCGCGATGAACTAGCGGAACCACTATCGACACGATTAACGAGGGCATTGTGATTGGCTTCCGTAGTCCGAGAGTCCATGCAAAATTGAATTACTGGAAGTTTTGCTGGACGGTCGAAGGCGAGCGGTTTGGTAATGAAGTTAGGGCAAAAAGAAGACTTTGGTTTTGCTAAATCTCATCGTTTCGAGCTGCAGGATTTGATTACCGCCGATGCAACACTTGGTGTTATTTGTGTGGAGTTTTTTCACACACTTGTGTGTTGATTCAAGCCAAAGAGTGCGACAAATCGGCGATGTCAACATCGGTGCGCTCACGTCTCTTCATGGCCGTAAGGGAGTTGATCAATGTGGACGGCTCGACGTCCCTGCTCTTGGCGTAGCAGAGGCGGTTGTGTTTGCTGTACAAGAAATAAACAAAGACCCATTGATTCTATCAGGTGTCGAACTAGGGTATGAGATCTTTGACTGCTGTCAAAGCCCTGTCCTTGGAGCAAGAAATGTTTACAATATCGCCGTAGCTAATCGAGATGCTTTCAGAACGCCACACAACAATAGCTCCCACCCTGTAGTTGCCATTGTCGGGGGTTTAGTCTCGGAAACCGCCCTGTCGGTCTCGACGCTGCTGCAAGCCGTAGGCCTACCCATCATCGGGTCCCTCGCCACATCAGAACAACTCAACTCCAAGTTTCATCGCAAATTTCTACGGACAATTCCCGCAGACGGTAATCAAGCAAAAGCAATCGCTGATATTATTGAGTATTTTGGTTGGAGGTATGTGGCAGCAATAGCAGAAGACGATTCATATGGTAGGAGTGGTGTACTAGCGCTCCAGAGAGAAGCGCACAATAGACAGTCATTCTGTGTTGGGATCACCGAGTTTGTACTTCACTCGCAGTTTGATCGAATTCCATCACTCGTCTACAAGCTGCATCAACGAGCGACAGTCAGAGTGATTGTACTGTGGGCACTACATTCTACAGGAAAAGCCGTTCTAGAAGAAGCCATCAAACAGAACGTCGAAGGCCGCACGTGGATTATGAGTGAGTCGCTGTCCATGCAACGAGCAGAGTATCTCGGGGCAAAGATCGTTTCCAATGGCAACCTCATCGGAGTTCTCCCAAGACGACGCACATCCGAGCCATTCAGGGCACACATTCAAAGCATCACCTCGTCATCATCCCAAGGGAACCCCTGGTGGGGGGAGCTTTGGCATACAGAATTTGGATGCTTACCTAAAGATTGCGGGAGTGACCTTAGGATCGCTGGTGATCTTCTGATGAAACTCACCAATGACTATGTACCGTTTGTCATCGATGCGGTCTATGCTATTGCGCGTGCGTTGGACGCTATTTTGCAATGCAAGGAACCACATGGCTTACTCGAGGACGGCCGATGTCCTTCAGGTCCTCTGTCCCGTGTCAACTCCAATGACTTGTATTTGTATCTGGGCAAAGTCAGCTTTCAAGGGCTTACCGGTAGAGTCGAGTTTGACGCCAATGGCGACCCTGTGGGTGCCCTCTTCGACATTGTTTACTTCAACATCAATTCAACGCGTGGAAACACGACCAAGATACCGACAAAGCTGACTATAGGCTCGTGGGAAAAGGGAGCCAAGCAGTCGCTACTGTTGGAGGCGAGAGATATATCTTGGAATGGAAAAAAACATCCTGGTCCATCGAAGTGCCGTGAGGAGTGTCGACCCGGTGAGCGCAAAGCAATAACGACGGACTGTTGTTGGGAATGTATCGAATGCGCAGTAGGCTGGGTTACCAAGACTTCGGGTCGAAGGAACTGTTCAAAGTGCCCCGGGACCCAGTTCTCCAACAGCGATCGCTCAGCGTGCGTGGATCTACCGCTGATCAACATTAAATGGAGTGACGTCAGTTCTATGTTATTGATCATTGTCAGTCTGTTTGGCGTGTTCTTGTGCATCGTGGTTTTTGTAATACTGATCAAGTACAGAAAGACACCCGTCGTGAAGGCAAGCAACCCTGAGATTAGTATTATTCTGTTGGTGGGTACGGCATCGTGTTTTATGTTGTCCTTCCTCTACATAGCAACACCAACCGATCTGATCTGTACAGCGTTACAGCCACTACGATACATCATCTATACAATCTGCTGCTCCATCCTTGGACTCAAGACGGTACGCATCGTACAAGCCTTCCAGATGAACCTTACTAGTGGACTTATGAAGAAGCTGGTTAAAAGTGCACCACGTCAACTGTCGTGCCTCGCCGTGTTAGTGTTCGTAGACCTGGTTCTAGCCGTCTGTTGGATCACAACCGACCCACCAAACTTAGACAAAACAGTCACCCAAGATGGCTACATCTTCTTGTCGTGCGAGAATTTCAAGTACACGAGCGGTCAAGTAATGATGATTAGTATGTTGTCTTACTTGATAGCACTCGCCTTATTGTCCACATACTACGCCTTCAGAGCAAGGAAACTCCCAGGAAACTTCAACGAAGCCAAGTACATCGCGTTCTCGTTGTATATCATTCTACTGTCCTGGATCGCTTATTTCCCGGTAGGCTATGCGCTCCATGGTTGGTACGTTGCCGTGGTTTCATGTGGGACATCACTGGTCAGCGGGTACGGTGTGCTAGGCTGCATATTCTTCCCCAAGCTCTACATTATTTTCCTAAATCCGGCAAAGAACACAAAAGATGCCGTCAGAGCTGAACTTCACGTGTTTTCCAGAATAGGAACGTTTAGCAAGGTTGAGTTGCCCGAACAAGAGTCCTCGAACAAGTCCAATAGTTTCGGCAATAGTCCAGTGACTTGACCAGTCATCTGCTGGCCTATTGCGGACTGATTTATGAACTGATTGGAAACGTGTTTGAGGTACCAGGATTTGGCCAATTAGCTCTGTCCTTGCGATAAAACTGGTCGCTTTGAAATGGAATTACTTGGGCTACCTGGAAAGTGCGGTGACCACCATCACACGATCGATCGTGTTATAGGATTCAAAACTCGGATGATATTGACGGGCTACATGAGCCATATCAAGAGGCCATGGTCTCCTGTCTCTTGGCCATATACAAGACATTTAATTTGTGTTTACATTGACCTGCTAAGACTATAATATTATAAAATAGAGCATACACAGTATTGTTTTTTTAATGGCATCATGGGATGGGACACAGGGTCTTGACACCTTATTCACGCGTGCTGGTTTTCGAGATCAGAATACTAGGATCTTTCACATACAAATGATCACTATCATTTGAAAAAGCAATTATTCATCAATATTTTTGGACATTTTCAATAATATTGGATAAAATCTCGAGAAGATATCGTAAATGACATTTATAGGGTTTAGTATGGGATTTTGCCGTCATGCGTACCAATGTTTTCGAAATTGCTTAATTTCAAGGTTTAACACTTTCCACTAAAATAAGATATTGATATAAGATAGGTGTAAAAGTTTTAGGGCAAAATGACATGCCTTGCGGAGTTATGAACGTTTTTAATTCTGAAAATACACCAGAACGAGGCTTAGTACGCATGACAAAATCCCATACTAAAAGCTATAAATGTAATTTACGATATCTTCGCGGGATTTTATCCAATACTTTGAAATTTTCCAAAAATATTGATGAATAATTGCTTTTTCAGATGGCAGTGGTCATTTGTATGTGAAAGATCCTAGTATTCTGATCTCGAAAACCAGCACGTGTGTCCATGGCTACTGAGTTTTATATATTCTCAGTCGATGACTAAAGGTGGCAGCGATGGGATATAGCTTTTCCAAAACGAGTAAAAATAGGTAGTTTAAACTGTATATATACTTTATTACTCGGCGGGTTACCTGCAGCACACGGAATTGAAAATTGGGCTTTCTTTTTCTTATGGTCACAGATCGACCACAAAACAAATTGTCCAACTGGATACCAAGGCGCATGCGCTCTGTGCCGCTGAGGAAACTGAAGGCTCATGCATTACTCATTGCTGAAGCCCGCCGAGTGCACGCTTATAGAGCGTCTTGTTGTTGATATTATAGTGATAATACAACATTAAAACAGTTCTACCACAAGTGCTTCGAGTCGTAGATTCTTGGAACTGAGAAAAGTCATTACATAAATTTATTAGATTGATTTTCTTACAAAACAATGTTTGTTCCATTAGTGTTCGAGTTATTCAAGCCCGATTGTACACATCTTTAGGCCTAGTTCAGACCATACTAACTATGTTCAGACGTTGTGCTAATCATGAGTAGTAGGCTTAGCTACATTATACTCGAAAAATCAAGCATTATGCTTTTTTGTGTCACCCCAAAAAAGGACTATTATGCTCAAAATTATGACTGGAATGAAAATGGTTGTTTTTTTCCGGTACCAGACAAAGTGGCGCCACTGCCTGGCACGCCCACGGACTGTATGTGTGTCGATTGTCGATTTTATTTTCAGCTACATCCTTCAAAGAAACATAATTCATACATACCGTAAATCTTCTATTAAGCGCACCTCCCCCCCCCTGAACCATCCCACTATTCACTTCATATGTAATCGATTTTCAAAATAAAAAAATAAGCTTCATAAGCACTTTAATCTCTCTAATTATTTGTTCGCTCGCGCATTGGGTTTCCTGTGGTAGATACGTCACGTCTTGTGGAAGGGGCGCGCGCATGCGCATTGAGCTCTAAAGTATATCCATGGGCAATCACTTTAATCAAAAACTAAATATCGTGACACTAAAAACAGCGAGAGTACAAGTACAAGAGGATGTGTAGGAATGGTATCCTTGGAAACCTAGGAACTACAGGGGAGGGGTGGGGAAAATATTCAGACGTCACGCAACCGTTTCTCCAAAAACGTTGCGTGACGACACTATAAAACGTCTACGAAAGAGGCCGGGTGGGTTTGGGAACGAGTACAATGAATGTATGAATAAACTGATAAAAGATTACTCGACTTCAACGATTTCTTGAGGTTTTAAATCGTCTACAATGTTGAGTAGTTTGATAGCAGGCCCTAGCTTAAGACCCATGTAAGACATAATCATGTCACGGTTCAGTAGAAGAAGCGCTCGTCCATCGATTTCCTGCAAATGAAGTAACACAAGTCAGCAAAGCCGTGACCACACGAGGCATGTTTTACTTGCACTTTTACGTGTACTGGGACACCTTTGCATGAGCGACGCGAAAGCTGCCTAAAGACCCGCTACCAACCAACCCCACCCCGCACCGGAGTGATTTATTCCATCCCGTGCGGAGAATGTGAAACGTTTTACATCGGAGAGACCGGTAGATCTTTGGCCACAAGACAGAAGGAACATCAGTCCTATGTTAGGGTTAACAAGACCGACAAGTCAGCTCTCGCGGAACACGCACACAATACAGGACATTCCATCTCCTGGAATAACACCAAGATCCTTGAAGTAGAAACAATTTGCGCACCAAAGGAAATGGTCAGTTAGCATGCCACATTGCTAAGAGTACAGATTTCCATTAGTAACAGAGCACTGGCATTTTGTGGCAAAATTACACTGCTCTATTTCTCTTTTAATCTGTCATCTATTACACATTCTTAACTTGCTAATTTCCTTGCTCGCGCAAATTGTCTTTTTGTTTTGTTTTTGTTTTTATTCGGAGATGTTTTTGCTTGCGCGCGCTATTTGTTTTCAACGTAATAGCCGTTAGTTTTGACGAATTACTACCATTTTACACCCTGAAGATGGACCATGTGTCCGAAAGCTTGGTTTTAAAATAAAAATGTTTTGGTTGAAGAAACAAACAAACTAATCATGTCTACACCAACCAGCAAAGAATTACTTGATCACACGAGACATGTTTTACTTGCACTTTTACGTGTACTGGGACACCTTTGCATGAGCGACGCGAAAGCTGGAAAAAGGATTAAAAAAATCACCAGCCCCACCCCGCAGGGGGACACTAGCAATTTGCACAATTCGAAAAAGAGAGTAAAAACTGAAGTCACAAACGCAACAAATCTGCGGTCCTTTCAGCGTTTGAATCAACTCAGTAACTCAGCTATACACCGTGCGCGCGGGGAATCATGGGAACTGTGGTGGAGTACTTACGTGTATTTTAAAGAGCGACACGTAATCTGCTAACTCGGTACTCTCCAAGTATTTGATCACCTCGTCAACAGACCAAGTCTTGACAGGAGAGGTAGAGCAGACCTGGGGCGAACTGACGTCTGCAACAGATAAACAGTAGTATTTCAGGGGGGAGGGGTCTAGCTAGTAAAATTTTACTGGGAGGGGGAATGCACTGGTGTAAATTATGGGTAAATTTCGTGTATCTATTTCGTGATTTAGTATCTTTAAAAAGTTTCGCGTTTTACGCGTTACGTCAAGGTACAACAGAAAGCGTTACGCGTTCCTAGCCATTTAAACTTCGCGTTTCGCGTTACGTCATTTAAACGCTTTCGTTACGCGTTGTGTCATTTAAACTTTGCGTTACGCGTTGCGCCCGGAGTTAAACTTTGCGTTCCGCGTTACGTCATTTAAACTTTTCGTTACGCGTTGTGTCATTTAAACTTTGCGTTACGCGTTACGTCGTTTAAACGTTGCGTTACGCGTTGCGTCATTTAAACTTTGCGTTACGTCATTTAAACTTTGCGTTTCGTGTTGCGTCATTTAAACTTTGCGTTACGCCGTTTACACCTTGCGTTTCGCGTTGCGTCATTTAAACTTTTCGTTACGCGTTACGTCATTTAAACGTTGCGTTACGCGTTGCGTCATTTAAACTTTGCGTTACGCCATTTAAACTTTGCGTTTAAGCGTTTTAATCTGTCATTTAAACTTTGCGTTACGCCGTTTACACTTTGCGTTACGCGTTTTGTCATTTAAACTTTGCGTTACATTTGCTGCGAAGGGCTGGTGATTATTGTTCTTACAATTCAATTCGTCTAAAATCATTCAGTGAGATCCAATTACCGTTGTCGCTGTGTCTTGATGCTTTACTAGTAGGTGATTCTGCTGATACAGACGATGGCCGCTTTAAGGGTCTCGGCACTAAATACAGAAATCATCTAATCAATCATTCATCTCTATTCACTCAACCATCTATTCATTCAATCATTCTATGTTTTACTCATGTATATTTCTAACCTCATCCCCGGGCTCTTCTCCTCATGTCTAACCAGCAAAGAATTACTTGATCACACGAGACATCCCCGATATTTTTCATCAAATTTTTTTTTCTAATTAATTTTTCTTATATCGTATTTTTATTTTGAATTGATTTTGAATTGGATTGACTGGAAGCAGTGAGCTGGTGCTCAAAAGCGTCACAAAATGATTTTTTTTGAAAATACAAAATATGCAAAAAAGTTTATGTAAAATTGTAGACAATAAACGAAGAAATCAGAATCGATATTTTTCATTTATTATTATTAAAATAACATCCATTATTCTGGCCATCAATGGAATAATCCGCGTGTGGCCTGGTAACGAGTATAAACACATCTTATTCTATTTGTGAAAAACTGCTATAAATTTTAGCATGATCATAAAATATTAGTGTTAAATACGAGAATTAAGGCAATTCCCTTGTTTTGCATTGCGCACGCTCAATTGCGCAAGATTCTGAAGCTCGCGCGAGCTTGCGCACATTGGAGACCATTGGAAGTCGTTAAATATTTCAAGTGTAACCGACGTTTTTTCAAAATAAATCGAAAACGAGAATGGTGGCCCCCATTTTTTTGAATTCTTTAATAATCGGTGCTGCGTATTATATATCGAAATATGAAGGAACGTTTATTGGATAAATTTTCAAACATTTAGATGAGATGGTTAAAGCGTACGATTTCTGGACGCACATACTTGCATGTTTCGTTAATATTTCAACAATCATAGTCATTCAATTACTTTGATTGATTTAGTAGAAGTAAACTTAGAATTATATGTAATCTATGTTGTAAGGAAGTTCTTTGGACCGAGAAAAAAGGTTTTTCATTACAACTTCCGGTTACTACGACATTTGGCTATACACCTATAAATTGATATATTTGAAGAGCATCTAGCGCGATTTAAACGAGAATGGTGACCCCCTCTTTTTAAACTTTTACGTTGCAGTTTTTAAAATGTCCATTACATAATTAATGTCCATGCAAAGTTTCAGAACAAAGTTATTGGCAAAAACTTATTTTAAGGAATTATAAAGAGCCGAAAAGGTTTTGCGTGACTACGTGTTTTTTTCGTCATGCAAATCATTGACCTTTGTGTCGACAAAAAATTCAGGAAACTTTGCGGGTACGCGAAAAATAAAATTAACCAGTGTAAGATATTTTTTACGCCATACGTCATTTATTTGCTGAATGGACAACTTGCTCCCAAAGATCGTTTCGAAATCCGTGATTTAAACTACTGGCATTAAAGCGCGAAATTTGAAAGACAAATGATGTTTTGACTGTATTTTTTTGTCTGTCGACAGATGCATTCAGTCAACTTTGATGTTATATAATTACTGAAGTATAAGTCCGATTTTAAACAGAGCGAACGCCAAATTGTTAATAAATTAATGGACTTTATATTTTTTCTGCGTCAGTTTAAACTTTGCTATCGGATTATATTTGCGTTTCGTCAAAACATTTATAGTTTGCGTAGAAAAAACGGAACAAAAGGGGGTGACCTAATCTTTCATTGAAAACTTCCGCAATAATCTACTAAAATCAAAACGTCTTTAAGGAATTAACACTAAATATGTTTTTCTCTCATATCTTGATTATTCTAGCAGCAGCACGTTTTTATTCGACTCTATTATAAAGACGAAATTCAGTGAGACAGGTGTCAGCTCTAAATATGTGACGGGGGACATGCTAATTTCATACAGTCCTTCTAATTGTATATCCAGATTTCACTCTAAATACATGTTTTTACTCATGTATTTTTCTAACCTCATAATTTTATCATTCTCTTCCCCAAAATTGTGCTGAAATAATTTCATTTTTCTATCCGATTACAGTAAGATCATCATGACAATTGAAACGTTCCACATAAGTTGACTTTGAGCACCAGCTCACTGCTCCCAGTCATTATATTATATCATTTTTTTTAAATTTATTATTGTTTTTTAACAACTTTTATTGGATGTTTTTAAAAATAGCTGGGCTGTCTCGACAACTAACTACTTACCAGCCTTCCCACGACACTTTTCACATCTTCCTTTGATCTTAGTACCAGAGATCAAATTATCACAGCACTGGAGATTCTCGAGGAACCTATCCAACACCTTCCAGAAGATCCTTACACGATCTACACACTGCAAAGAACATGACAATATCTCCGACCCATCGGCGACACGCGCTGTTATCGTCGTCTTCCCGTGACCAGGCTTGAGGAATCCAAACACCGTCTTCTGGTCATACGCGCTGTCAACTAATCCTTGGATTAACGGTTGGATGATCTCACTAACTTTACCAAACCACGGGCTTTGAAGATGAACGACTTTCGATTTGTTCAAGTATCGACCAGTTTTACAGCCGTAATTAACGTACAATGAAACAGTGGGTTGTGATGAAGAGACTGATTCCTGGGTGATGGATGACGATGATGCTGATTTGCTTGTTGGTGAGAGTGGTGATGATAATCTTGGGTGAGTTTTTGTTTTTTTGGTGAGAAAGTGTTCTTCTTTTGTCTTTGTTCTAAAAGAAAAACGAAAACCTTGAGCAAATTACAGATTGCCTTGTTCGAAAGTCTAAGTTTGTTGACCTGTCGTGTCATCCTCGACTCACCAAGGTGCGACCCCAGAGAATCATGGGAGATACTGTCTACCAAGTCTTTCTACCAAAATTCCCTGACATTTCGACAAAATATTCGGCCATCTCATTTTGAATGTCACTTGAATTTGCTTAACCGCAATGTTTTCGTTTACTACAAGACATTTATGGAGAATATGGCTACAAATAGAAACTCCCATGATCCTTCAGGGTCGCACCTTTCAGTCGCCCTTTTCGGGGGACTAACATAATTGAAATGGGTGTATATCGTGAACATCTATTAGAACATATATTACCTGCTGGTACTTGGCACATTAAGTCGTTTCTTAGATTTGCCTGCGATTTCAGAGAGAGAGAAAAAGAAGACGTAATTGTAACGTAACCGTAGAGTAATTGTAACGTAACTGTACAGTAACTAACGTAACCGTAGATAATAATAATAATAATAATAATTTCTTAAAAACGCATTAACCGAAGTCTCAATGCTTAGTAACTGTAACGTAACCGTACAGTAACTGTAACGTAACCGTAGAGTAATTGTAACGTAACCGTAGAGTAATTGTAACGTAACCGTAGAGTAACTGTAACGTAACCGTAGAGTAACTGTAACGTAACCGTAGAGTAATTGTAACGTAACCGTAGAGTAACTGTAACGTAACCGTAGAGTAATTGTAACGTAACCGTAGAGTAATTGTAACGTAACCGTAGAGTAACTGTAACGTAACCGTAGAGTAATTGTAACGTAACCGTACAGTAACTGTAACGTAACCGTAGAGTAACTGTAACGTAACCGTAGAGTAATTGTAACGTAACCGTAGAGTAACTGTAACGTAACCGTAGAGTAACTGTAACGTAACCGTAGAGTAACTGTAGCGTAACCGTAGAGTAACTGTAACGTAACCGTACAGTAATTGTAACGTAACCGTAGAGTAACTGTAGCGTAACCGTACAGTAACTGTAACGTAACTGTAACGTGATTGTAACGTAACCGTAGAGTAACTGTAACGTAACCGTACAGTAACTGTAACCGTAGAGTAACTGTAACGTAACCGTAACTGTAACGTAGCGAAACTGTAACGTAACAGAACCGTAATTAACATATATTTTCCGTAACGTGACCGTACGTATGTCCGTACCATAGATTTTCCACTCATGCGAAAACGCAACAAATGCAGTGGTTTGAAATTTGACTGTATTGCGTGACAATCGTAAGTAACACAGTGCGTGACATACCTGGAGGTTGTAAGGGATGACCATTCCGTGTACACCAACCAACAGGGAAAATGTTACGCGAGTCAAATCGGCACCAATAGTCAGATCCAAGATAACCATCAAAGTCAATACGGATCTTCTCCCCGTCTACCTCCCCCACGCTACACACACAGACGAGGGCCTGGTTCTTTGGGTCAACAGCTTCCAATTTCATTCCAGTAATAAACATGTTCTTATCTGGTGGATCTGGTTCCTACGAAATTGTAAGAAAAGGTGTCCAAAAAGGACCAAATTATGAATGCCAAACAAGACCCCATCTCATTGGGGACCTTGTAAGATCCGGTTTGGGAATGACATTATGACGACACGTGTAAAAACTGCACTGCGCATGCGTCAACTGAAAAATAAAACATGGCGACGAATTTGTAGGATGAGAGAAACATCCATATAAATCGAATTTCTCTCATATTAAATTACCAGAAATAGAAAATAGTAAAACCAAGAAAGCCGTGAAAAACTGAGCGCTATGTTACCATTACAGTCTGTAATAACAATAAGTTTCGTGAATTTTGTTTTGGCGCCAAAATGAAAATACTTTGTTTCAGAAATACGACGCGCGTCGCCACTACTTTTCCCGCCATTTTAATACCGAGCATGCGCAGTACGTTTTTCACCCGTGTCCATTATTACCCCCCCCCCCCCTTCCACCCCCCCCCCCCCCCCCCCTGGTACCCGACTTTGGGAAACTCGTGGATTAAAATTCTGAGACTTATCATAAAAATAGTTGTGCGGGTAGCAATGAATCCACTAGTTACCTGATGAACATCTAGATTCTCCTAGAAGTGCTTAGTTTAATAAGGAGAATGAACGTACCTTTTCCTTAGTTTCCCAGAATGCTTCATGATTCTGCGCGCGCAAGCGATGTCAGGGGGAACAAAATATTTAGAATTGATCGTGTATTGAGGAAAATATGACTACTGTATCTAATCAAGAACAGGAAAAAACTATTTTCTTTGCTTGAGAATTTGCATCTATCTTTATCATTCTTCTTACACACTTTTAATTTAAAAGTCTAAGTTTTCTACTGAATTTCTTCATTCTCTCTTAATATTTTCGATCTATTTTGTACCCTGACCTCGCTTGCGTGCGCAGAATCATGAAGAATTCTGGGAAACTACGAAAAGGTGCATTGATATGTATCATCATTACCTTTCTAAATAGTCTAGCAGGAGCCACCTTCTCTACACCAGCAGTGGCCAAAGTTGTAGCAACAAACTTCTGATACCTCCCTGGATCGTTTGTAAACCCTACACCAAAATAGTTGTAACATTACCATTTAAGATGATGATGATGATGATGATGATGATGATAATAATCTATTTCAGTAGACGTCATTTCCGGTCTCATGCGAAATTTTTATCACTTGAATTGCAACTCGCTCTGCTTGATAGAACATGGTGGTCAGTGTTTGCCAACCATTTGGGGCCAGATAATGAGATTCATGGACTTTTACCAGCTGATTGAAACCCAGCAATTGCAGGTAAAAAGGGAGCCTTCTTCTTCCTCTCTTCCTTGTCCCCCCACCCCCCCCCCCCCCCCCCCCCCCCCCCCCCCCCCCCTCCCCCCCGGTCCCTTGCATAGGCTTCTAGGAGTAGAAGTGCAGTTTACTTAAACAAAAAAATACACATCAGCGCCAAGCGGACACTTAGCCTCCAGTAAGTAGTATGCCTGGTCCCAACGGTGCCCCCCCCCCCCCCCCCCCCCCTCCTTTACGTGGAACTCTACTTACCCACAGGGGGTTGTAGTTGACCAACATTAGCCTCACACCACCCTACAGGGTGGATTTCAGTCGAGTCCACCATATGCCACACGTCGTTGGACTTGTCTGTTCCATCGAATCCACACCTTATTCGTGGCCCTATGCTACCCACTACTGTAGCTAGACAAGTCGACTTGATGACACGTGGATCTGCTACTTCTAGTTTCATGCCTGGTTTAAAGCCATTATGAGGAGGAGTGGAAGACTAGACAAAGTAATAAAGAATATGATAAAAAACATATATCCCAGCGTATCAAATCTAGTCTTCGCCACAGGAATCCCAGCGTATCAAATCTCCAGTCTTCGCCACAGGAATCCCAGCGTATCAAATCTCCAGTCTTCGCCACAGGAATCCCAGCATATCAAATATCCAGACTTCGCCACAGGAATCCCAGCGTATCAAATCTCCAGACTTCACCACACGAACCCCAGCATATCAAATCTCCAGTCTTCGCCACAGGAATCCCAGCGTATCAAATCTCCAGTCTTCGCCACAGGAATCCCAGCATAAATCAAAGACTTCACCACATGAATCCCGGCACTTCTCCAGACCACCACATGAATCCCAGCATATCAAATCTCCAGACTTCACCACATGAATCCCAGCATATCAAATCTCCAGACTTCACCACATGAATCCCAGCATATCAAATCTCCAGACTTCGCCACAGGAATCCCAGCATATCAAATCTCCAGACTTCACCACAGGAATCCCAGCATATCAAATCAAATCTCCACATGACTTCCAGCATATCACATCTCCAATCGCACAGCATATCAAATCTCCAGACTTCGCCACAGGAATCCCAGCATATCAAATCTCCAGACTTCACCACAGGAATCCCAGCATATCAAATCTCCAGACTTCACCACAGGAATCCCAGCATATCAAATCTCCAGACTTCACCACAGGAATCCCAGCATATCAAATCTCCAGACTTCGCCACAGGAATCCCAGCATATCAAATCTCCAGACTTCACCACAGGAATCCCAGCATATCAAATCTCCAGACTTCACCACAGGAATCCCAGCATATCAAATCTCCAGACTTCACCACAGGAATCCCAGCATATCAAATCTCCAGACTTCACCACAGGAATCCCAGCATATCAAATCTCCAGACTTCACCACAGGAATCCCAGCATATCAAATCTCCAGACTTCACCACAGGAATCCCAGCATATCAAATCTCCAGACTTCACCACAGGAATCCCAGCATATCAAATCTCCAGACTTCACCACAGGAATCCCAGCATATCAAATCTCCAGACTTCACCACAGGAATCCCAGCATATCAAATCTCCAGACTTCACCACAGGAATCCCAGCATATCAAATCTCCAGACTTCACCACAGGAATCCCAGCATATCAAATCTCCAGACTTCACCACAGGAATCCCAGCATATCAAATCTCCAGACTTTCGCCACAGGAATCCCAGCATAACAAATCTCCAGACTTCGCCACAGGAATCCCAGCATAACAAATCTCCAGACTTCGCCACAGGAATCCCAGCATATCAAATCTCCAGACTTCACCACAGGAATCCCAGCATATCAAATCTCCAGACTTCACCACAGGAATCCCAGCATATCAAATCTCCAGACTTCACCACAGGAATCAAGCATATCAAATCTCCAGACTTCACCACAGGAATCCCAGCGTATCAAATCTCCAGACTTCACCACAGGAATCCCAGCATATCAAATCTCCAGACTTCACCACAGGAATCCCAGCGTATCAAATCTCCAGACTTCGCCACAGGAATCCCAGCATATCAATGTACCTGTTTCGAAAAATCCCACAAAGCAGCACCTCTTCCACGAGACTCCAGCTATAGATAATTCGCTCCCAGTTAAATAACGGTCTTCACCACTTGAACTTTCTCCAGTCTTCGACAGGAATCCCAGAGAATCAACGAGTCTTCGATGGGCTTCCCAGTGTATCAAATCTCCAGACTTCGACACAGGAATCCCAGCATATCAAATCTCCAGTAATGCAAGAAATGTAACCTCACCTTTTATGTGACGACGTACAGTGTTTCACCACATTCCCAGACGCTTGCTGCCTCGGACCTTCTAATTGGAAACAAAATACAGGAATTTGATAATTGAATCCTTTCGCCACAGATTCGGTATTTCCAAATCTCAGACTTCACCACAGACCCTAAGACCCATCCCATAGGAGCAAGGATGGTTTAGTTCAAATTCCAGTGCACCACGGAATCCTTCTAAGTGAGAGGTGCCTGGTTCGAATCTTCATGACATCACATCCTTGTTTCGACTTCCCTCTAATGCGTGTAGCTCAGTGTAGCTTTAAAATATCCATAGAACTTGAGGGCTTCAGTGATGGACACAGGAAGCCCAGGGGTAGAGGGTAACGCACCGTTTTACCCCCGTACAGTGTTTGTTCCTGACGCTGCTTCGAGGGGCCTTCTAATTGTTAAAAAATATATTTGATAATTTTATCCTTTGATTCGATATTTCTATTCACGGGACCCTCCAAGACCCATCCCAAAGGAGCAAGGATGGTTTAGTTGGTTAGTACACGGCCCACTAAGTGAGAGGTGCCTGGTTCCCCCCTTCATGACATCACATCCTTGTTTCGACTTCCCTCTAATGCGTGTATCCCACCAGCTGTAGCTTTAAATATCCATAGAATGGAAGTGATGGAGGGAGGGGAGGGCATCGATCGTCCACCCCCTGGGGGACCAGGATTTTGACGGGCATTGCGTAAATATCGTTCCTTTATCTTCCCATTAGATATTTATATTCATTCAACCAGTGTGACAAATCACCCTAACTTCAAGCAATACGTACCACCGCCCCCCCCCCCCCTCCTCCACCTCCCCCTCCCCACTCCCCCCCCCCCCCACCACCACCCAGCCTATCCCACCCAAAGTATCCACAAACACTTACTTGCAGGAGAGGTCTTAGATTCCCGAAGCTGTTTTATTCGTCGTTGTATGCTTTTAATGTTCTCGTTATTAAGCTCGATACTCAAAGCAGCCATTTCGAAACATTCCTGGGAGCAGATGTTACGACATTCTAGGATCCTCGTGCCGTCGCGGAACGTAAAGTTCTTGAGAATCGTGGTCTGTTTGCACCATGTGCACGACCGGTTCGTTTGGCTCTGCGTAATTATTAACAAACAGATGTAAGGAACACGACACAGCATGTTAAATTAGCCATTTCAAAAACGAGTGGAGGACTGGGAACGAGTTTTTAGAATTAATCTAATTAAAACATGAACCCCATCACAAGAAAGAGCATATCAGAATTAGTAAGTTTACAAAGTTTCGATAGGTTTAGTTAGATATTGAACGAGTAACAGCTTTCCAAACATCTCAAAAATTACAAAGAAATGTATGTTACAGGGGACAAGCGTCCCCTGTAACCATACATTTCTTTGTAATTTTTGCAGTTTTTGAATGTCTGCAGTTCAGTTGCTACTTGTCCAAACCCTATCAAACTCCTGAAACTTACTAATTCTGATATGCTCTTTCTTATGATGGGGTTCATTTCTTAATTATATTAATTCTAAAAACTCGTTCCCAGTCCTCCACTCGTTTTTGAAATGGCTAATTATCAAGAGCGTACAACAATGGCCGTTACCTGTACGATGCTTTGTAGATATGGAGATAGATTCTTGGCAGCAGGTTTAGAAGCAATGGGTGTGGCATTAAGACTGAAGGGTTTTGTGAAACCAGTAATGAGCTTATTGACCTGGTAAATTAGAACAGATATCATACCTTAAAGTAACGATATGTCAAAGTGTCACACTTTAATACTGTCACGGTCAGTGTCACGCTTACTGTCACGGTCAGTATGCCAGCTTACTGTCACAGTCACTGTCACGCTTACCGTCATGGTCAGTGTCACGCTAACTGTCACGCTTAGTGTCACACTTACTGTCACGCTTACTGTCACAGTCACTGTCTTACCGTCACGGTCAGTGTCACGCTTACTGTCAGTCACGCTTACTGTCACAGCTACGCTTACCGTCACGCTGTCACACTTACTGTCACGCTTACTGTCACAGTCACTGTCACGCTTACTGTCACGGTCAGTGTCACGCTTACTGTCACACTTACTGTCACGGTCAGTGTCACGCTTACTGCCACGGTCAGTGTCACGCTTACTGTCACTCACTGTCACGCTTACTGTCAGGATCAGTGTCATGCTTGCTGTCACGGTCAATGTCACGCTTACTGTCCAGATTAGTGCTACCTGAACACGTTATAATGAAAGAAAAGAGAAACACTTACTCCACAGGGGACAGTTGAAGGAAGGAGGAAGACGGGAGCTAGGGGAATGAGAAGAGAAGGGTAGCTTTGTGTCGGGTTAAGTTTCTATCGTACTATCAGCCATGTTGGTTCGTTGTGATGGGTGGGTCGAAGAGGAAGGGGTACAAAGTACCCCCAACAAGAGGGGGTCCAGAATCAAATACACATTGCACATCAATATTGATGTTTTTTAAACATGTTTGTAAAATAGAATGGGAGTTTAAGACCCTCTACTCAGGGAGGAGGAGCCTTGGCAAAAACACGCTGCCCGGGGATCACATATAAATCAGTGTGGTGGTAGTTGTAGTAGTTGTAGTAGTGGTGGTGGTGGTAGTTGTAGTAGTTGTTGTAGTTGTAGTGGTGGTAGTTGTAGTTGTGGTAGTTGTGGTGTTGTAGTTGTAGTTGTAGTGGTGTTGTAGTTGTAGTTGTGGTAGTTTGTAGTTGTGGTGGTGGTAGTGGTAGTGGTGGTAGTTGTGGGTAGTTGTAGTGGTGGTAGTTGTAGTAGTTGTAGTAGTTGTAGTGGTGGTAGTTGTAGTGTAGTGTAGTAGTTGTGGTAGTTGTAGTGGTGGTAGTTTGTGGTAGTTGTAGTTGTTGTGGTAGTTGTAGTTGTGGTAGTTGTAGTGGTGGTAGTTGTGGTAGTTGTAGTGGTGGTAGTTGTAGTAGTGGTAGTTGTGGTAGTTGTAGTGGTGGTAGTTGTAGTGGTGGTAGTTGTAGTAGTTGTAGTTGTAGTAGTTGTAGTGGTGGTAGTGTAGTAGTTGTAGTGGTGGTAGTTGTAGTAGTTGTAGTTGTAGTGTAGTAGTAGTTGTAGTAGTGGTAGTTGTGTAGTGTAGTAGTGTAGTAGTTGTAGTGGTGGTAGTTGTAGTGTGGTAGTTGTAGTAGTTGTAGTGGTGGTAGTTGTAGTAGTGTAGTAGTTGTGGTAGTTTGTAGTGGTGGTAGTTGTAGTGGTAGTTGTAGTAGTTGTAGTGGTGTAGTTGTAGTAGTGGTAGTTGTAGTGGTAGTAGTTGTAGTAGTTGTTGTAGTTGTAGTAGTGGTAGTTGTAGTAGTTGTAGTGGTGGTAGTTGTAGTAGTTGTAGTGTAGTGGTAGTTGTGGTTGTAGTTGTAGTGGTGGTAGTTGTAGTAGTTGTTGTAGTTGTAGTGGTGGTAGTTGTAGTAGTTGTAGTGGTGGTGGTAGTTGTGGTAGTTGTAGTGTGGTAGTAGTTGTTGTGGTAGTTGTAGTGGTGGTAGTTGTAGTTGTGGTAGTTGTTGTAGGTAGTTGTAGTGGTGGTAGTTGTGGTAGTTGTAGTGGTGGTAGTTGTAGTAGTTGTAGTTGTAGTAGTTGTAGTGGTGGTAGTTGTAGTGGTGGTAGTGGTAGTTGTAGTGGTGGTAGTTGTAGTTGTGGTGGTAGTTGTAGTAGTTGTAGTGGTGGTAGTTGTAGTAGTTGTAGTTGTAGTAGTGTAGTGTAGTTGTAGTAGTTGTAGTTGTGGTAGTTGTAGTAGTTGTAGTTGTGTGTAATTGTGGTAGTTGTAGTGGTGGTAGTTGTGGTGGTAGTTGTAGTGGTGGTAGTTGTAGTAGTTGTAGTGGTGGTAGTTGTAGTGGTGGTAGTTGTGTAGTTGTAGTTGTGGTAGTAGTGTAGTGGTGGTAGTTGTGGTAGTTGTAGTGGTGGTAGTGTAGTGGTAGTTGTAGTAGTGGTGTAGTTGTAGTAGTGTGTGGTAGTTGTAGTAGTGTAGTGGTAGTTGTAGTGGTGGTAGTTGTGTTGTAGTGGTAGTAGTGGTGTAGTTGTGGTAGTTGTAGTGTGGTAGTAGTTGTAGTAGTTGTAGTGGTAGTAGTTGTAGTGGTAGTTGTAGTGGTGTTAGTAGTGTAGTGGTAGTAGTTGTGGTAGTTGTAGTGGTGGTAGTTGTAGTGGTAGTAGTGGTAGTAGTTGTAGTGGTGGTAGTTGTAGTGGTGGTAGTTGTAGTAGTTGTAGTGGTGGTAGTGGTGGTAGTTGTAGTGGTGGTAGTTGTAGTAGTGTAGTAGTTGGTAGTTGTAGTGGTGGTAGTTGTAGTTGGGTGGTAGTTGTAGTAGTTGTAGTGGTGGTGGTAGTTGTAGTTGTGGTCAGTGTTTTAGTGGTGGTAGTTGTTGTAGTTGTAGTGGTCAAGTGACGTCATGTGGTAGTCATAATAACGTAGTTTTGCAGTTGAGTAAGAGTTTGTAAGTCGCTTTGTCCACAAGTTGTACAGTAGTTCAGTAGTAGTGAAACCCGATGCGAAACCAAGTTATGTTCGAACTCTGAAAACACACCAATTCGGTGGTAGTTGTTCCGAGTTCAGGGAGCGATGGTATTAATAATGTTCTACAAATGTGAGACTTGGAGAGTATGTAGTTGCGAGTGGTGGTAGTATGTGGGTCTTACTAGTTTTTAAATTATAAACGTAGTGGTGGCAACGCACTCGCCCGCGTAGTTGTGCCGATTTAGTTGTAGTTGTGGTAGTTGTAGTGGTGGTAGTTGTGTTGTAGTGGTGGTAGTTGTGGTAGTTGTAGTGGTGGTAGTTGTGGTAGTTGTAGTGGTGGTAGTTGTAGTGGTGGTAGTTGTGGTAGTTGTAGTGGTGGTAGTTGTGGGTGGGGATGCTACTCGTATACCTTTTAGGGGTAATTATTTATTACCAAGCCCACAAGGTCGAGATTGCGTTACCTTATATTATTACCTTTCAGGGGTTATTTTCAAAATTCCCGAGCACCAGGCAATCTGTACATGGGAGTCCCACCCCTTCCCCCCAAGTATAAAACAGATTGAAGAGCAAAACTGTGATTGTTTGGTCATAGACTTATATTTGAAAATGTGTATAAAATTACTAAATATCTTTTATCTCTGTTTTCAGTTTAGAGTTCTTCAACATGCTTCTAGCTATGTACTGGTACATCGTTTTGATTTAGCATAACACATGGTCATTTTAGCACAACACAGGGATCCCACTAGATGATTCTAGTACTGGTACATCGTTGTAGCGTGACACAGGGATCCCACTAGATGATTCTAGTACTGGTACATCGTTATAGCGTGACACAGGGATCCCACTAGATGGTTCTAGTACTGGTACATCGTTATGGCGTGACACAGGGATCCCACTAGATGATTCTAGTACTGGTACATCGTTGTAGCGTGACACAGGGATCCCACTAGATGATTCTAGTACTGGTACATCGTTATAGCGTGACACAGGGATCCCACTAGATGGTTCTAGTACTGGTACATCGTTATGGCGTGACACAGGGATCCCACTAGATGATTCTAGTACTGGTACATCGTTATAGCGTGACACAGGGATCCCACTAGATGATTCTAGTACTGGTACATCGCTATAGCGTGACACAGGGATCCCACTAGATGATTCTAGTACTGGTACATCGTTATGGCGTGACACAGGGATCCCACTAGATGATTCTAGAACTTGTACTCAGTTTCCCAGAATGCTCGGTCTCAGTAACACAGATATCCCATTCGTTCAACAGAGGGTTTCCACAATCTATAAAATATATCTGATTCTAAATAACACTGCTTGTACTTAGGTTCTCCGAAGCTCGGTCTTGGTGACACAGGAATCCTTGTCCATATTATTTTACACAGGGTTCCCGTCAGCTATACATGGCATGCACATCGGATGAGTTTGCAGTTAGTGACTCGTTATACCTTAGTGATATCGGCGGCCAAAGTGTATCTTATCTTACTGATCCATATTGTTTGTGACGTTCTCAGTAGTATACCCCCTCCCCTTCCTCCAAAAAAAAAAATCCCCCCAAAAAGAAATCCCCCCCCAAAAAAATCTCCCCCCCCCCCCCCCCCCCACCAAATAAAAAAAATTCCCTCCCCCTCGCGCCTTTTGGGGAGGCCTGTTAAGGAGGGGATGTACTACTTGTCTCACATAAGTTCTCTTGATCATCACACAAGTACGGGATGTTTCCCAAGTCCACGTTTTGCTCTCCACATATTTACAAATTGTATGTAGTTCCTGGTTTCCTCGTCCCGCTGACCGCTATCAAACCGTACTTTCACTTTTTGCAACTTCTTGTAACATTTATCGCAGATTGGAACGTGAATCACGTGATCAGGGAGACCACGAAATAACGCGGGATACCTCGATCTAAAGATCGGTCGACTAGGGTCCTTCTCGTCCAGTGTTGCTTCGCATATGAAGCACAGGTTAGGTGTGCACGATGAGCACGATTTTGAAGCAATGTCTTCCCCACTCCAGGCTTTCATGTGTGCGATATAATAATCCCTCTCTTCGTCGGGGACTTTGGCCTGGACGTAGCAATCGCGTTGTCGATTAAGCCGGTCAAAACACATGCGGCAGACTTTGAAGTGACCGACATGATCAGGGACGTCAATGAAGAGTGAAGAGAATTTACTGCGTCTTAGCTTCCCTTGCGACGCTGTATCCACAGATATGTGGCACACGTAGCATTTGCATGACTCGAGGTTTTCTGACGCGCTCTCTTCTGTGCATTCCATGTCCTCGGATATATCTTCATCCTGAATAGGTTCGTCTTTGGGTCCATCTACAGAAAGTACTTGCTGTTCCTCTTTCACTTCAACTTTCTTGCCATTTTGAGTGTCCTGAGTCCTTACCACAACGTCTGCTGTCACGACACTTGTGGTACAGCTTGGTGTAGAGTTCTCCTTCTCCTCCATCTCGCAATCGATGACTTTGAAGGTAGCCTTGGATAACGACTCGGGGATGGTACCAGTCTGTGGGGCCACGGTGGTTACTAGTGAATAGTAGCATTTACTGCACACGGCAGCTTGATACAGCCATTCTGGTTGACCATTAAATAAATGAGGATAATGCACACGAAACACAACCTCTGGCTTCTGAAGGAAATACTCTGAACATGTTATACAGTTCCAGAATTTGAACGTCATTGCACTTTTACTCTGATTAACGACCAGGGGAAGGTTTGCCACCACGCAGTACAGTCCGCGAACGGCTGGTGGGACGGCATAGAAATGGGGGGCCTAAGGAGCAGAGAACAGAGGTTTCAGTTGGTGATAACTTAACAATAATTAACACTAATAATCATCATCACACTACATTTTCCCTTGTAATGATAATATATATGATTGGACAGAGGGTTGAACATTCTCCATGCACCTTTTCGTAGTTTCCCAGAATGCTTCATGATTCTGCGTGCGCAAGCGAGGTCAGGGTACAAAATAGATCGAAAATATTAAGAGAGAACGAAAAATTCAAGAGAGAACTTAGACTTTTAAATTAAAAGTGCGTAAGAAGAATTACAAAGATAGATGTAAATTCTCAAGCAAAGAAAATAGTTTTTTTCCTGTTCTTGATTAG
The DNA here is from genome assembly GCA_033675265.1 of Actinostola sp. cb2023. NCBI lineage: Eukaryota > Metazoa > Cnidaria > Anthozoa > Actiniaria > Actinostolidae > Actinostola > Actinostola sp. cb2023. Next base: position 64,194 of record JAUJYZ010000543.1, on the reverse strand, counting down.
ATACAGTAGTCATATTTTCCTCAATACACGATCAATTCTAAATATTTTTTCCCCCTGACCTCGCTTGCGCGTGCAGAATCATGAAGCATTCTGGGAAACTACGAAAAAGTCCATGGCAGATCTATGAGCGTCTGGGGGTTGGCTTGATTGAATTCCCTTAATAAAAAAAGCTTCCTTTATATGCAATAAACAACCGTAAGGTGCCACCTTAAATCCTGGTCGTGTTCTTTTCCAGCACCCACTTTCAGCTCCCCACGTCCCCCCCCTTGTGTAATCACCCACTAGGGTGTACTAGGTACCGACCATACCAACACATATATTACTATTATTTCTACCCCAAACTGAAACCTCTGGTTCCCATAGCCTTGGGATAGTCACACATGCCATTAGCCAACGCCCTTGGAGCCTTGTAGTCGACAATAGTAATGGTCTCGTATAGGACCCAAGAAACTCTAGCATTCCTTTGAGAATGCTAGATCTACTGGAAATAATACATGTAAATAGTACTCAATTGTTTGATAGCAATAGACGTCACTTCCGGTCTCGTGAGGAATTCAGCTGAATTTCACCTTTTCAATAGAATACTCTCTGCTTGATAGCACATGGGGGGACAGTTTTGCCCGTCATTTGAAGGCAAACAATCAATAGATTCAAGGACTTTTACCAGCTGATTGAAACCAAGCAATAAGAAGAAAGGCAGCATCAACTTATACACATACATGTACATGGTGTGCAACAGCTTTTTGTAGGTGTCCCTTTTGTAATAGCGGCTCCTGATGTATATGTATAGGGTCTATTGTATACTAGAGTCGTAACTGCCATCTTGGGTGGTTGTCTACATGGTTGCATGCATCTAGTATTGGCAACAGTGGTGATAATAAACTGGGAGTTAACTTTTATATTTTATAATATTATTTATAATTTTTTATAATTTTTTATTTATAATAATTTTATTTTTATAGTTGAGTTGTTATGCAGGGCACTTATTAATAGCAGTACTTTTGTGCTGCTTAGGTCACACTGGGTAAATACCATTACCTATTATTATTGGGTAAATACCTACCAAAAGCAGGTTGTGCTGATTAGGTCACACTGGGTAAATACCATTAAATACCATTATTATTAAACCTACCAAAGCAGGTTGTGCTGATTAGGTCACACTGGGGTAAATACCATTATTATTAACCTACCAAAGCAGGTTGTGCTGCTTAGGTCACACTGGGTAAATACCATTATTATTAACCTACCAAAGCAGGTTGTGCTGCTTAGGTCACACTGGGTAAATACCATTATTATTAACCTACCAAAGCAATTAGGTCAGGGTTACCATTATTATTAACCTACCAAAGTGTGCTGATTAGGTCACACTGGGTAAATACCATTATTATTAACCTACCAAAGCAGGTTGTGCTGCTTAGGTCACACTGGGTAAATACCATTATTATTAACCTACCAAAGCAGGTTGTGCTGCTTAGGTCACACTGGGTAAATACCATTATTATTAACCTACCAAAGCAGGTTGTGCTGCTTAGGTCACACTGGGTAAATACCATTATTATTAACCTACCAAAGCAGGTTGTGCTGCTTAGGTCACCCTGGGTAAATACTAGGTCACCCTGGGTAAATACTATTATTATTAACCTACCAAAGCAGGTTGTGCTGCTTAGGTCACCCTGGGTAAATACCATTATTATTAACCTACCAAAGCAGGTTGTGCTGATTAGGTCACACTGGGTAAATAGTAATATATTCTCACTAGGGAAATCCGCACACAGGGCCAAGGGTGTGGTTATTAAGATATGGGAACAATCGGCCCGAGGCTTAGAGAGCGGTAGTCTCAAGATCGATGGTATATATACAGTATGGGTATCATCGCTGCGGGGAGGAGGGTGGGGAGTTTTCATTCTTTCTTCCCGTCTTTTGGAAAAAGAGCTAAACTAGAATAAATCTATGCAAGTAGGCGTATTTATAGGGAGCGGTGCACACTGGGTGATGTAATATATCCCGTGGACCACGCTTGGAATGTGGGAATGTGTAATAACCGAGATTTTAGGCTTTGTGTTTGGATTTACCCCAGTGAGAATACTATTATTATTAACCTACCAAAGCAGGTTGTGCTGCTTAGGTCACCCTGGGTAAATACTATTATTATTAACCTACCAAAGCAGGTTGTGCTGATTAAGTCACACTGGGTAAATACTATTATTATTAACCTACCAAAGCAGGTTGTGCTGCTTAGGTCACCCTGGGTAAATACTATTATTATTAACCTACCAAAGCAGGTTGTGCTGATTAAGTCACACTGGGTAAATACTATTATTTATTAACCTACCAAAGCAGGTTGTGCTGCTTAGGTCACCCTGGGTAAATACTATTATTATTAACCTACCAAAGCAGGTTGTGCTGATTAAGTCACACTGGGTAAATACTATTATTATTAACCTACCAAAGCAGGTTGTGCTGATTAGGTCACCCTGGGTAAATACTATTATTATTAACCTACCAAAGCAGGTTGTGCTGATTAGGTCACACTGGGTAAATACTATTATTATTAACCTACCAAAGCAGGTTGTGCTGCTTAGGTCACCCTGGGTAAATACTATTATTATTAACCTACCAAAGCAGGTTGTGCTGATTAAGTCACACTGGGTAAATACTATTATTATTAACCTACCAAAGCAGGTTGTGCTGATTAGGTCACCCTGGGTAAATACCATTATTATTAACCTACCAAAGCAGGTTGTGCTGATTAGGTCACATTGGGTAAATACCATTATTATTAACCTACCAAAGCAGGTTGTGCTGATTAGGTCACACTGGGTAAATACTATTATTATTAACCTACCAAAGCAGGTTGTGCTGATTAGGTCACCCTGGGTAAATACTATTATTATTAACCTACCAAAGCAGGTTGTGCTGATTAGGTCACCCTGGGTAAATACTATTATTATTAACCTACCAAAGCAGGTTGTGCTGATTAGGTCACCCTGGGTAAATACTATTATTATTAACCTACCAAAGCAGGTTGTCCTGATCCAGACTGAGAAGCCATAGCAACACTCATTGGTAGAGTAACTTGTGTCGTTATTGCTTGTGCTGACTGAGTGGCTGTTGTTACTTCAGGAGAGGTCACAGAGGTCGTCTCCTGAAGACAAATAACAAACAACAGCATTAATCGTGAAGTTATTGAGTATCAAGAACAGCCAGTTCAATCTTCTGGTTACCAAAATTTGACAAGAACAATTTATTAGATACAGGGATGGCAAGAGGTCCTAGAAATATCAATCAAGTGTCTCACAAAATTACACCAGATCTTTGAATTTTTTCAAAGACTTCTCAAATTTACAAGCCAAGGCCTTGAGTTCAGGTTTTAAGACCTGCCTTGTGGTCTCGCAAAGTCTTGCTTATACTATTTGCCACCCTTAGATATGAATGGGGCAGTTCATTCAATACCATCAATACACACAAATGCTTCAAAGTTATGGCCTGTTGACAACACAGATGTTGAAGAAGGCTTGCAGATGAACCAAATGATGTTCAAACTATCCTTTTTGTGTCAAATTGTGTAGCTAAATCTCACTAAATTGTGAGAAAGACTAACATGAAAACTGGCCTCTTTTACATCAATACATCAATGGTAACAGTCTTTGCTTGCGTTCACAGTTCATGTAGGTACTATCGGTAACATTCATAGTGTTACAACTTACAGTTAACAACATTCCCAACAGTGACAAACACTACAGAACTACAATATACCCTAACTACACTAATACACACTGATTGGTTAGCTGGCGTGTAAACAAACGTACTGTTATTTTATTGTAGAAATTTGTAGCCAACTGCTCACATAGGAGGTACATGACACTCTCAAAACACAATCTTTCAGGAAATAACAGCCATAGGTTGCATCTTTGAGAAAGTAATTTGATATTACTGAAGTGCAAACAGAAGGAAAAGAGCACTTGAAGGAAAACAATATTTCTATATTAAGAGTGTCGTTGTATGTGGGTATCATTATTTCAATTTCAAAACTGTTCCTGGCCCAAGGATTGAATGGATTTTACAAAATTCAGTTAGAAGATTACGTAGAAAACAAACAAAACAAACGTGATTGCAGCGCGAGCTAATTAATAGGCTACGCGCATGCAATGATTATTACTACAAGACAGTTCTTAGCAAAATTCTACTTGTCCACAAGAGGAATATAATTTCCTGGAACTACCCTCCCAGAGTCTCTGACTAATAAATAAAGCATTCTTTTTCTTTGCAATTTCCCATGCAAATAAGTCTGTTATTCTTTTGCGGCAGGCATGTAGATCAGAGAAGCATGCCTAGATACATGACACACGTAACTGAGTGTTTATCTTACTTCTCAAGTGTTTATGTCAATGTACACCTACTTCGAAAAGGTTGTCAGTACAAAGGCTCAATTATCACAAAAAGATAAGTGAAATAACAAGACTCGAGGAAAAACAATTTAAAAACTAACTATTTCCCCAGGGAAACATACATTAAGTGTTTTGTTATATAGGCTGCCTTTCTAAAAGAAAAACAAATGCATTTTTAGAAAGAAAAAACCCCTTTATTTTCGCCGATCGTCTACAAATATTTGACGCCCTCGCGGGGGCTAGCTCAATTTGACAATGGTCATGTGACCACAAATCAACCAATGAAAGGCAGCGGTGCACCCCCAAAAAATTACAGCTATATAATAATGATTTCTGTTTGTTTGTCTTACACAAAGAAGAAGTGTTCATGCTAACTTCACCGCAAACACACACCAGCAGTGTTAGCAGTCATTACAAGTCACCTTCATTATGACAAAAAGTACTTAATGTACATGTAATATTCTCCAATAACATTGTCTGTGCTTCCTTCAGTCTTGTTGCATAGGCTTGAGTTCTTAAACAACCATTATTGAAACAAGTACATCTTAGCGATTGTAGGATATATTCAAGTGACATCAAAAGGTCTGCATGTGTCTATCTATATACACCTGTTTCAAAAATGGTTGTCAAGGACATCAGTCCATAGGCAATAAGTTATACGTTGTTCCAAGACCGAACTGCATTATGGTAAGAGTGAATATAAAAACAGAAACAAACACGCGGGATGTTGGGAGAACACGATTCAAAATTTGTCTTGGCATGTTGAAATCGAAATAGGTATGATATCATACAGCTTTTCATACCTTTTTAGCTATTCAACTGGTACCATAATGCAGTTCGTTCTTGGAACTACGTATAACCTATCGCCTATGGACTGATGTCCTCGACAACCTTTATGAAATAGGTATATACTGTCAGATGATGAGATATGTAGAGCATGAGAGAAGTAAGCCTAGGAACACAGGACAAAGCTGAGTGTTTTGCTCGCATCTCAAGTGCTATACATCTCCTGGCGTGTTTATATCACAGTTATATACCGTATTTACTCATTTAAGTGCTGCTGCACCTATTAAATTTTTGGAGTTTGGATGTGGTGCTTATTCGGGGACAGCGGTAACTCGAGGGCGGCATTTATTAACAACTAATTAACATATTTATAAATGACATAGTATTCGCTAGTAAGGTTTTTAGAAAGTTTACAAGGCTTTAGAAGTTTTTTGAAGAGAAACAAAACTTCTAAAGCCTTGTAAACTTTCTAAAAATATTTATAAATGATTTAATACATTAGCCAAATGCAAAATAAATGTGCTATTATTAAATGTTGAAAACTTCAACATCCATGTCACTGTCCCCTTCGTGATCTGAGTCCAAGTACTGCATTGTAGCATGTGCCTCCTCGAGACCAGATGTCGTTAATTCATCACATTCAAAAGGATTCGTTTCCACTTCAGGTTCACTCAGGATATCCAGCTGTGATTGAAGCATTTCTCGTCCAGTGCTACAAGGCTGTCCGTCTTTGAAGCAATGTATTGAATCGTCATTTGACCCGTCTACAGGAAGGTTCAACGCACAGCATGTGAAAGATTTCTTGATAACTTCTGTGGGTAACTCTGCCCAAGCCTCCAGAATCCATTGCAAAATGAGTCTTCTCGGTGACGCTTTCAAATACCCAGTTGCTGTTTCTTCATGTATTCCAACTGTACCCAGCCATTCATCATATTTTTCAGTGCACAAGGCTTTAAATGGTTTGTTCCAGCTCACATCTGGAGCCTGAATATATTTGGTACAACCTCCTGGAACAATTATTCGGTCGATTTTCTTTGATTCTAATGACTCGTTAACGCTATGTTCCATGTGACACTCATAGGAGTCCCAAGCTAACAGCCACCTGTGGTTTAACGAAAACGCCCCGAGAACAGAGTCGACCCAAGCATGAGTTAATTCAGTGTTCATCCAAGCATTACTTGAAGTTGCAATGACTGCTCTCTGTTTGAATTCTTGGTTCAAAGCTGCAACTTCCTTCTTTGCTCCTTTGAAGACCACCATAGGTTTGAGTTTGGTTCCATCTGCCTTGGCAGCTAAACATACAGATACTCTGGACTTTTCATGGCCAGTCGTTCTTAAAGTAATGGACTTCTTACCAGCTGCGTCAATGGTAGATTGTGATATCATATTGCACAATACAGGAGTTTGACCCATTGCAATTATGTCAGAGGGTTGGTAATTGTGCTTCTTTTGCAGTCGTCTAACTTGAATTACGTAAGACACAAGTTTCGCTACCAGCCTTTCTGGATCTTGTTGGGCAACAGATGTCTTTCTTCTCAAGGATAAACAATTTCGCTTCATAAATCGTGACAACCATCCTTTTGAAGCTTTGAAGTCTTCAGCGTCTTTGTTATTTAAACTTTCCATATTGTGATAAGTTATTTCAGCTTTCTTCATAATAAGCTTACATGAAACTCGCAAACCACTAGCCCGTCTGTTGTTGATCCATTCCAACAAGACTTCCTCCAATTTCTTGCTTAGCGGTCTTCTGCCGCCTCCGTTCAATCTGCTTCTTTGTTTTCCCTTGTTAGTTGCAACCATTTGTTCGATTTCACTTTTCTTTGCTCTCCATTCCCGTATTCTCCTTTCATTGACTTGAAATTGCCGGGAAGCAGGTCGATTTCCATGCACTTCTGCATACGCAATCACTTCTTTCTTTACTTCAAGGCTGTATTTCTGTGTTCTTTTTCCTTTATGCGAAACCAAATCTTTATTCACTGCTTCCACAGTCTTCACGCTTGTGTACTATAAAGATACAGTACTACTTTACTGCCTAAATTGTTTATCATGACATCTACAACATTTCAGGCGTGGGAATGACTCTGTCTGATTGGTCAATCTGGTTATCACGTGTACCGGTATTTAGCAGTCAAGCAAAAACTACAATAATGCCAACAACAACAACGATTTATTGTACCCACAAGGGTAAAGTCGGTAAAGTTCAAAATGTACTTTAAAGTAGACTTTGACATGGTTATTCAAGGACATCATGTTTATAAATCTGTGTGGACTCCCATCGTCGATGAAATACTAGAATGTAACATGGCTATTCGTGTGGAAGCAAAAGAGCATGATGATAATGCATTTGGTGTATATCGTAGTAAGAACGAGCAGGCCGAGATGACGACACTTGTCAACTGGTCATGTTCTAGACTTGCCACAAGTTGACCACACTTTTTAAAACTCATCGCACAAGTCACTGGAAAGAGAAAGAGAGAGTTGTTCCTGCCAAATGCTTGGCCTTCACCATGGAACTATGCATTGCAAAAGTTCTGGAGAGAGAACTCAATGAGAGATCAATGAAATATACACACTTCGAACTGCGTTCCCGGCGTGCATGTGTGGCCTGACCTATACTACTACATTGTAAGTGTCCCCGATTAGTGGAACACTTGTGCTCTGCTAGAAGACTAGACACTTAAATAAAGTTGTTATTATTATTATTATTTATATTTAACATTACAATACAGAAAAATTAATTTCCCAGGCTGATTTAGATTGAGTTATTCTGTACCTTCCTTGTTTTTTTCATTATTCAAGATAGCCTGATAGTACTTCGATTATTTGAGGACGGCACTTAATAATTTTGCTATCAGATGCGGCGCTTAATCGAGAAGATATGAATTTTCAAAAATCGAAATTTTGTATGAAAACCTTTGTTGGAGGCAAGAGTTGCCTCCAAGCGTAATTTCCAAAGGTTTTCATATAAAATTTCGATTTTTGAAAATTCATATCTTCACAATTTGTGAAGCGATCTTTTCCAAGCTTCACATTTTTACTAATTTCAACGAGCTCTTTCCAGCTATGATAATCATTTTTTGTCCTATGAGCTTTGAAATTACATTATAAACCCTCATTGGGGGAGGCAGGGGCAGGGGCGAGGGCAGTGGGGTTGGTGGGGCTGCTTAAATGAGTAAATATGGTAGCTTTTATAAAAAAAATTGAATATGATTTTAATTGAGTGGGCGTGATTGTGATTTTTGGATGATTTTGTGAGTGATCCATCCTCTGATATAAACATGGCAGCCAGCCAATCAGAGCTTGTGTACTATCGCAAATACTTTTGAAATATATATTTCCATGTCAGTTTGTTAGTTCAATCTGCTGATTTTTATGTTCATTTGAAACTTTTTAATTGTCAAGGTCACTTACTCCAGTAAGGTTATCTGCATACATACTTGTAATTGATTCCAATTTCCTTGAGGAATCCCTAATTACAGTATTCTACAGTGTGGAAACAAACCTGAAAGTCACTCAGAGAGAAGTTTATTTGTCATAATGTTGATCATACTTACGTTAGCATTAGAAGTAGTGTTGATACCATTTTGTTGTCTTATTATGTCACTAACGCTGGTGTTACCTGCAACATATTACAACATTATTAGTAAAATATGTTTTTGTTTTTGTTTTGTTACATGTAGGTGATCTGTACATAGCGGATAACCTCAAGATTCACCTTTTTCAAATAATTGAGTTTATTTTGAAATAAAGTATCATCATTATTATTATTATTATTATTATATGTTGAACATACACATACTGTACAATTTACATCTGTAATACAGAACTGATACAAGAAAACTGGGGGCTGGGAGAAGGGGGGGGGGGGGGGGGGGACTCCCATATAAAAGTCCTCCAGTCCTCCCCCCAAAGGTTGAATAGAATCAAGTATTATTATGTCTATGTATCTGTGTATAAAATAAAAGTTAATACAATACTACAATACATAAATTTGCAATTCAGTGACTTTGGTTCAATATCAATCTATGTGATAGTATATGCTACAATGTGATACTCAGTACTTTATAGTGTTTTGAATATGCTATTCAATACTGAATATAATCTAGTAAGCAATATTGTTTGCATACGACACAATACACAGTTGATTTGCAGTAGGGTGGCAAAACAATCCTTGTTGTAAGCAAGAGAGAGAGCAAACAACACACAAAATTGAAACAATGTGACACAGGAACACACAAGTAATACATACCCTCCACTTTGACAATAACTGGAGTATCGTCCGACGAGTCTTCAGGAACAGTCAATGGTAATGAGCTAGTCAGTATTACTGGTGCTGGGACACCAGGGGTTGACGTCTGGGCAGTAACCATGGCAACTGTGACAGATGGCAGAGCAGTTACAAACGAGGTGGCAGATGCGGTGGAGGATTCTTCAGCAGATGCCGGTACTTTGATATCAAGGTTATTCACAGACTCGCTAGTTATTTCCTCGTCGTAACCAAACATACCCAGCAGTTCATTCATAGTAGTCTTAGCATAATCCTACAATAGTAAATGGCGATCACATATACAAGCATGTACCTCTAAAAGTATTAAATTATTATTGTACTAATTGAAAATTATTAACAATTTATTATAACAATTTCATTTTAAATACTCATTTTACAGGCTAAAATTGAGAAGTCATTCTAAATCCCAATTATTAAATCTTATAATAATAGGGTACTTGTTTGTTGTTGTGTATATACACCTATTTCAAATAACGTTGTCGCATTCAAAGCAACAAGCGTCAAGCCAAGACCGAAGTGCATGCTGGTCTTGTGTTGGCAAATTATTTAAATCAGACCTATTTTCTATGGAACGAAGTGTGATATGCAAACAAGCACGTGGAAATGTTCACATTTTGTAATTAGTCCTTATAGAAACAATTGTGATTTAAATAATTGCCAACACAAAACCAGCATTCACTTCGGTCTTGGCTTGACGCTTGTTGCTTTGAACGCAACAACGTTATTTGAAATAGGTGTATATGTTTTGGCCCTTCTCAGTTTGACCTTCACCCGCAGCTCGGGCTAAAATGAGTCAGGTGAATAACATATTTACTTTAGCGAACATCAACTCTATATGTTAGATTGAATATTGAACACTACTTATAATGTACAGTACATTTACATGTAAATGGGACGAACTTTAATGACGTTTTGGACATTAGTAAAAGAGAGTAAAAGAGAAAATTGGTACAGTGGATTTATCTAGAGCAATAACTAGCAAACTGTCCCTATCACGTTAGGCATAGAAGCCTGCCTGATTTAAACACTTAGTTTGTATGGACTACAGTGCCGAACAGCAAGTACAACTGAATATGGAATGCACAGAATGTCAAAGTCACATTCCAAAAGGCCGAGAAGAAGTGAATACCTGGTAAGTTCTAAAATGTTACAATGAATTTCAAATTTTTTTAAATCTATTTATTGTATATTGTATATGTGTCACAGGGCTCCTTTTGATATCAGAGGCTGCTAGCCACTGACTGGACTATCCTGCTGTTTTATTTGTGTTTAAATAAAGGTGTCTATCTGTCTATCTATCTTGAACAAATGAACGAATTTCATGTATAGTATTATTATGTTAATGAAGGATGTTTCTATACAAATATTAAAGTCTTTATTTCATGAAAAACTCAACCACAAATAATGAATAAATTCGCATAGTACGACAAATGCACAATTAGTACTTGAATGAAATAGTAAATAGTAGTATTGAGTCTACAACTCTTAAAGTCTTTTTCAATATTTTGAATTTCACAAGATAATGAGCAAAGAATAAAGAGGTTTCATGCAAACAAAGATATACAGAAGTAACAAAACTAAAACCATAATTGCTATAAACTTGTAACTGCAACCACTGACAGATAAGAAATGTGTTTTTCTTCAGATAGCGGCATAATCTTGGTGTAACAGTACGGTTCAGAGTCAGTTGTCTGGACTGGTGGGCTAACCTAAGTACTGGGTCATCAATGAATACAACTCTCAACATCAATAATTTCAATAATTTTTTGAAAAGTTTGACTTGAAAATAATTATTATTAGAAAACTGATGGAAGAATTAAATCCTTTTCTGTGTCAGATCATGTAAAGTGTACAATTCAGGGCGAACAATTTGAAAAATTTGCAAGAGAAATCTAGATAACAAATCATCCAAATTAACAGATGATTTGGAGAGTTTGGCATTTTCTCTTTAACATTTTTCAGTTGGAGTTGTAAACACTCTCTATATCTTTTTATACTGTATCATTAGTGAGAACTAATCATTGTGTTGTCAGTATGAGATCAGTTTACAGTGAATGATTGAATGGGAAGAGAGAGAGAGAAAGAGAAAAATGGGACAAATGTCCTGCAAGTCAGTTCCTTGTGACTTCAGCTAATGCAAGCGATTATGTGGACATGGTAATGAAGCGGATATAAAATGCTAAATGTATTTTGTGAGCAAGGATTGTCCAGTTTCACTACTGACTATAAGTATAAGCTTACTACTACTACTACTACTACTACTACTACTACTATACTCTATAGTAAACTAAATAAGCTTACTAATTTTACACAACAACATCCCTTACAACATATACAAGACTACAATATATGAGTATGACTACATGCTACTACTATTTTGTTTTCTGGTGTTTACGACGAGAAGAAACTACAATTACAAGAGGACTCGACACAAACACCGATAATTCACTAAGCTTATTTCAATGAGATCAAATTTCACTGCAACTTGTCCAGCCATCGTTAAATTCTTCGACACAAAGACTTACCTTGATTTCTTCGTTGAAGTTCTTTTCGCCGTTCTTCGTGGAAACCTCGTCTGCAGTGGCGGCTGTTTCTTGTTTCGCTGACATTCTGCTCGAGTACTTCGCGCGTCCGTCAACAGATTCCAAGATGGCCGCCCACAGGCGAGCAAAGAGATGTGATTTGGCACAGCAAACGCTCTCAATGCCAGATGCTGTAAGAACAGATCAGGTCCCCCGTGTCGTAGAACTGTCAAAGCAGATGAATGGTGTCTTATCTCTACTGGTGGTTATCAAACGGATGGGCTACGATCGATAGACTGTTGTGGTCGTTTGTTGGCGGATCGTAGATAACGACTTGAAGCGCTTTCAATCAACTTCACAACTAAAAAACGCGCCAAAATCACTACACTCTCAGGTAAACCTGATTTGTACCTCAGAAGCTCTAGAACTCCATTAATTTCTAGTGTTAAAAGTAGAGGTGAATTGAGAAAAGAAGAAAACAAAATGCTTACATTATGGATGCTCACATGTCCATCCGCTGCCACAATAGATGCACAAACACTGCACGACTAGGGGTGGGTGGGGAACCAATAGGGTTTGGACAAAATCGGCCATTTTCTTACGTACCTTTCTCTTTTCCTCTTTCTCTTTGAATTTAGGTTGCGTCTCTAATGAAAGACAATGTGATATTGTTGTGCTATTATTCGTCCCCGACAGAATGATCAAACCAGTGATTTCTTTGAGGTCCTGCCATTTAGATAAGTTGCAGCCAAAATGGCGGACTATTCCCAATCAGTGTACTGATGACTTGGATAGTGGAGAGTCGTCCAATAGGAATACGTAAGGATGCTTAGTTATCAAGGAGATCTAGAGCGGAAGATCGCTTCATGAGATACTGTCTTGCGTAAAGGGCCGTTATGAGTGTGCATGGGCTTTTTAGCGCCAAAAAAACGAGCCTAGAAACGGCGTAATACACGCGCACAAAAACAAGGAACTATCTACTGATAACAATAAAACACAAATAGCAGTGATTTTGTATTAGTATATATCACTAAAAGCAGTCCCAAACTGAGTTTTATTTGCGACCAGGAGACGGAGAGTCTATGGGATATCAATCTGAGATAAAGGCCGTGATTATTAGATAAAGGGAGCGCCTAAAGGCCTAACAGGGCTCAACCAATACCGTCCTTGCAATACTGATCTCTGCTGATAGCGAGACTAATAATATCATCTCATGTAATATTCGGCCTTGCACACTTTCTCAGCGTATCAGTTTTTGGCATCAACACCAGGGTTCATCACGCGTATAATCTTCTCAGTCCGGCGCGCTATGTCAGTATTGGTATATAAACGCACTATAATATAAAAAAATTATATACGCTTATTTTTACTCACTGAGAAACCGCCTAGTATCTAAAATTATCCCTTATTGGTCATTATTGTAATGTATTGTATTGTATCATTGTTCTAGTTTGGTCGCGGCATTCACTAATACACGGGATCCCTTATCTTTTTCATCGCCAACTATTATGTTCTAATCGACGTAGATTTCATCTTCACTGTAAAGCCGTATGCATTTAGGGAAAGCCTATATGAAGATCAGGCGACAGCGGTGCTGTTGTATAGTAGTAAAACATTTGAACAGTACTTAGGTTTTATCACCGGTTTAATGTACAAAGTACATTTGCTTAAAGTGCACCTAACCCCTGTGAGATTGTTTTAAAAATCTATTCAATATAAGCTGAATAGTTGTTGGGTTCAGTATTTTGTGATTTGAACCTTGCGTTTATGAGTTATAGTGGTTTGAAATCTCAATATGCAAATTTGATGACGTCTACCCAGGAATCATTTATTATACAAAAACGCCCTTGTGCTGATTATTGACATTTGTAAACTTACAGAATATTTTCACAGTCTTTATAAATGATTTTATAACTTTTTTGCCCATTTCAAAAAATAAGTTCTTCTTGAAAAAGTCTAAATAAGTTATGGCAAATTCCTGGGTAGACGTCATCAAATTTGCATATTGAGATTTCAAACCTCTATAACTCATAAACGCAAGGTTCAAATCACAAAATACTGAACCCAACAACTATTCAGCTTATATTGAATAGATTTTTAAAACAATCTCACAGGGGTTAGGTGCACTTTAATGTATGGTATATATGTGGACTTATCGTGTCAGGGTCTTCAACTCGGATCTATAAGCTGTACTAGCTGATCGAATGAAATGAGATGAGCGCGCACCTTTGTGCGCATATGAATCTTGAACTCTGGGTAACCTGTGTAACCAAGCAGCATGTCTGAAACAAGGTATCAACCTCGTCCCCAGGGCCCTCTCTTCTCGCTATTTTCAAAATGGCGGACGCTCGAGAGAAGACCCTGGTGTAGGCTGGTCACGTGTCTCCAAGAATCTTGGAGGTTCGTACCCAGGCTGCCATTTTCTAGCCTCCGCATGCAGTGCCACAGGAAACCCATCTGATAGAGTTTTAGTATTTTAGAGTTGCCTGCGGAGGCTAGTCGAAAGTAATCGCAAGGGCCTTGTGAAGAGTTACTGAAGAAAATACGTTCGTTGATGTTGCGATTGTTTTGCCTCAATAAATAAAATCACCTGGAGCAATTCTGGCCATTTGAAAAATAGGGGTTCGGAAGTGTATAAATTTATAATGAGACAGACACTTTATTCGCTATTTGTATACAAACACCTTTCATCTCTAACGGCTAAAGTACAAAACATGTTGACGTGGATTGACGTGTCACATACTGCAAATCTCAAGAGCACTAGCAAATTATGTAAACAACGACAATAATATATCAGTTGGCCGTGTCGCCGTCCGAGTAGTCTTGCTCGTATAAATTGATACCTTGCTTTACGGTAAACGATCTCGATCGGTGGACTTTTTAATGTTCCTAAAGACATTTCAATGCTTCGATAACACTCACACATCACTTGCAGCGACTTCGATCTTCCTAATTCGATACATTTAGGACCAGAAAAGAACTATCCGTTGAAACTATAAATTCACTCGAATCTTAATTTATGCTATATTTAGCAACCTTCGACATGGACCAATTAGATGGCTTGTTGTGTTATCCAATCAAAATGCGTTTTAGTTCAGCCTACACCAGGGTCTTCTCTCGAGCGACCGCCATTTTGAAAGCGAGAAGAGAGGGCCCTGGGGACGAGGTTGACAAGGTATGAAACTCGGTCACGTGACAAATACGTTTTGTCAATGTAACGTGAAAATTCATTCACTTTCTCTTCGATTATCGAAACACTTCACAAGTGTCAGTCGTCTAATATGGTCTCTTGGTGAAACCTAATAGCTTATTACTCGGGCCCAGGCCGCAGGCCGCCCGAGTTAGAAAATGCGGATTTCGGTAGTAGTAGTAGTAGTAGTAGTAGTTTTGTTCGGCTTCAAAATGACGAGTATGCGACGTATTTAATCGTATCCGGAGTTTCAAGATTACTCCGCAGATTTGAAAAGATAAAGGAGACACAGGACTCAAGTAGATTATGAATCTTAGTTTTGAAAGCAGCTGTAGATCTTCAAGCTATTAAAAGGTCAGGATTCTAGTTCATCGTTCAATGACTAGAAGTGGTAAAAGGACTAGAAGCTCGCTTAAAATATATATATTTTTAAACAAACGCGAGGCCGTTATCGGAACCATCTGACCTATGCAACCTCAAGACGTATCATGTTCGTACTCACCGGACTAATAGTCTCCCTCGTCACTCAACTGTCACTGATTGTCATGACGTCAGAGAAATGATATTGTATTGAAGAAGATGTCCTTGTTTTATTCGACGTTCGAACCGTAACTCGAACCCGAACTCGATTCCAAACTCGACGTTTCGGGATCTGAAGAGAGGGGGCCTTTACACAAACTCATCAAAATCAAATCAATTGAACTCAAAGTCAAAAGGTAATCAAATGAACTCAAAGGCAAATCAAATGAACTCGACACATACATGTATATACATAGTCTCCCTCGTCACGCAACTGTCAGTCATTGTCAGGTCTCTCCTCGCGCAGCTGACATTGTCCTTGTTCTTCAACCAACTGGCATTCATTTTCAAGTACTTCCTCGAACAACTGACATTTTCCTTTTCACAATGCCCGAGTGAACGCTCATTGAGCGTCTTGTTTGTATGATCATACAGAAGTAGTTTTAGCCTATTACTTGCACAATTTGAAGCAGAATTTCCACGCTCAGCACGGGTATGTGAACGGCAAAAAGACAATCGAAAACATTCTTAGATTTTAGGGAACTGTTTCAGAAACTATAGACGCTTTACAAGCGTTCACTCGTGCCCTGGTGCGATTGAGTACTCGGGATGCACTACACTGCATGAAAGCGTTTCCATGAAAGACGTATGGGCCTCCAATTATGTCAACACGGCCTATTATATTCGCGAACTGAACGACAGAGACAAAGGGAAGCCTTGTAAGCGAACTAAGTCAGTACATTTCAATACATATCACAGGTAGCCCAATCTATTAATGAGAGGCTTGTATCGAGCTATATATAAGAGTTTGTATGGGACCTTAGGCTCTGGTCGATAATTCCGTAAATAATAGGGCAAATAAACTCTAACCTTCCAGTAGTGTTGTTTGTGTCCTTATTGATCTCTGGTAGCGATTTCAGGGAAATCCCGCGATTTTTAGCCGAGCTCTCCCCCTACTACTTAGTACATATAATGTAAGTTTATATGCTACTGATATGAATTCCTTGCAAAATGATTTCATAAATGAATGAAAATCAACTGTAGTTTTTACAAACTCAGTACCACCGAAATCGCTCGACTGTCATATGTTAGCACCGCCAAAATAACGATCGATCGTGTTTTGAATTTCGGTTAAAGGGGCAGTGTCAAGCCTCACGCATGCGCATCAAAATCAATCGGTTGAGAAGCCTACCTTGCCCGGTAGCGAGTTACAAAACCCCCCTAAAACCGTTCTAATCGCTAAATAAATGACCTACAGGACTCATGTAGATACTAATCTTTATTTAGAAAGCAATATTAGAACTTCAATATATCAAAAGGACTGAATTCTAGATGTGAATTCACGGCGATATGGCTTCCAACGGTCAATCAAATAAAACACAG
Organism: Actinostola sp. cb2023; assembly: GCA_033675265.1. Lineage (NCBI taxonomy): Eukaryota > Metazoa > Cnidaria > Anthozoa > Actiniaria > Actinostolidae > Actinostola > Actinostola sp. cb2023. The sequence continues at coordinate 47,118 of JAUJYZ010000543.1, read as the reverse complement.
GAAGCCCAACACATAAATAGATGGTGGGAAGCTCACCGGGTTTACAAGTCGTTCTACGTGAGTTTTTCTCTTCAAAAGTCATGAACAGTACTGCACCTACGATTGATGATCAAGATTCCTTCGCAATCGACCAGAATTGCCGGTTTACAATTCGGTTTTCTTCACTCGAGGATGATGGCGGGCTGACTCTCTACGGCTGTTCGACACTTTTTTCAACGGCTTCAAAGTCAGTTCTAAGATGAAACTAGACGCTCTTCTAGCGTGAAGTCGGGCTTCTAAATGAAATGTAACCTATTTGAACTAAATATAGATATCTTATAGTGCGATTGAAACAGTTTTTGGTTGCTCGTCGTTGCGTGACTCGAGCTCGATAGAACATGCTTTCCTTGCAATTTTAGTACTGCGAACTTTACAGTATATCAGTAAAAACGTTAATAGCCCGGCTTCACGCTACTAGAGCGTCCTGTTTCAATCTAAATTTAGACTTAGACGACAAAATACTTATATGTTGGCCCCTTGACCTCCGGTGCTTTCCCTGATTGGTTTGTGCTTTCTAATCTTTCTTGGCCAGACTTCATGTCTCCTTCGGCCGGCACAGGGCGCATGCGCTGGATTTGAGGTCAACGACGACGACGACGACAAAGAACGCTTCTCATTTTTAGAGTCGGAGCTTCCACAGGAAGCCCGACGAATAATCTCCACTAGGAATTGTTGAAAATGAAGAACATGCTTTGAATAATTGCTAGTGATCCATTAGACGCTTGAACAAACATGATTAATGTCGATGGAAACGGATTGAAAACATCGCTAATAATAAAAGTCCACGGTGGACTTTTATTATTTCTCGCTTCTTCGTACCCAGGCTTGCGCGGTCATATGGCTTGACACTGCCCCTTTAACTCACGTGACCATTTGGAGAGCTCCAAATGGTCATGTGACATTCAAAAAGGTCTCCAGGATCAGAACGAGAGTGAGAAACTAATGTCACATGACCATTATTATTATTATTATTTATTTTTAATTATTATTATTATTTGGAGCTCTCCAAATGGTCACGTGAGTCAACCGAAATTCAAAAAGCGATTGATCGTTTAATATTTTGGCGGTGCTAACAGTCGAGTGATTTCGGTAGTAATAAAATTTCTGAGAGAGACGTTTCAACTTTTTCACAGGTATATAGCTAATTGCACAATCGTTGTCGGGTTGAGCATCATAAATTATAGAAGCTGAGACCGCAAGGATGGATGGGAAATCAGTTCATGACCTGCATTACATACATATATATTCAATGTTCTCGTAGTTTTGAAGGTATACGAGCTATTTAACTAAGACCCTACAAGTCTGGATAAAAAGGTCGATCATTTGACGGTGTTATTTGATAGTTTTAATTTCCCAGAATTCCTTTTGGTCATAGCTTTCATGACTTTCGACCCGACAACGATGATGCAATTAGCTATATTCTGCTTGGTTCACGCTCACCGTCTAGAGCCATGACATTGACATGCAACACGAGTATAATTATAATGGATCTGAATTGTTGTACTTTTATTGTCACCATAACATCATTATTCTTGCATCTACTACTTGATAGATCCATAACTTTCTCTATATATCCCAACAATAAAAAAATGGTGCATGTTATCTGGTAGTCTAACCCTAACAAGTTGCAAGCAGATTAATGGCCGGCCATCTTTGGATCCAGAAGGATTTCTAGTGGAAAACCAAAGAAGACTCATTAAGCTCTTTGGAATTTGTTAGGCTTGATAGTAATTTGTACTAATTTCAGGGGGAAACCATCGTGTAAATTAGTTCTTGAATAACAGTTCTTGAATAAAGGTTATTCTTTGGAAGCTCTGTGTTTAGATAACCAGTGAAACATTTTTCTGCACTTTTTATAATTGCGCATTCCCTAGACTTTCTAAAAGTCCTTTTCAATTTTTCGGTTCTCCGTCGCTCGTCGGAAGTTCGCGACTTCGTCGTATCCGAGTGTCCGTAGGTCCGGAGAGGTCGACTTGTGACAAGTCTACGCATTCCCCTGACAGTCAGAGTAATCACTTCAAAATTAGATTGAGTTTCCATTCTATAAATTCAGTCTTGGCTAGTACTAATTTCACTCACCCTATAAATCCTTCTGGATACATAAACGACTCCACTAATCTCACAATAACTTTTTAGGGGTAGACCAAGGGAAGCTTGATAGTATTTTAAGCTAATTTCGTTCATGAGTTCATCCTAGAAATCCTTCCAGATCAGGAGGAGTTCCAGCGAAGCAACGGTCAAGAAAATCCACGTTGATAAAGTTTGAACCCTTCCCTATTAAACCTCCTATTCTTCGTTTGCACTTGACGTCACTCCCCTTGAGAATTAATTCTAAAATTTAGTTATGAATCCTATCAACTTGATTCTTGGCAGTGTTTTAGAGAATTGTGATATGAATTATTGTTGAAATTTTCAGGTGGGCTCGATGTTTTGTGGCCGAGTTATCGAAGTTTGAATTTTGTCACGCAACTCTTACTTAGAGCACAGGCAGCCCAAGCAATGGACTTCTGAGGACATTCTGGAGGGAGATTCTGGAGTGGAGGCCTGTTATGAAGAAAATTTTTATTTCAATAAATTCTATTAAAACTTATCTGAGTTGTTTATTGTGTCTTACTTTATCATCCTGTAAAGTATCAGCTCGATCCGAGGCCTATTTACGAAGTTTTTCAATATCTGCTCCTCTCCACATGAATCATAAAAGGCCTCCAGAGTGTCCTCAGAAGTCCATTGCTTGGGCTGCCTGTGCTTAGAGCTAGTCACGTCTCTGAAAAGTCGTGGAAAACAACAAATTTGTACCAAATTTTAAAATGTTTTTAGTTTTATACATGTTTAGAAGTTCTATCAACGAGTGTAATTACGAAATTAAGTTTATGACATGAAACAACATGTTGAAATTATCATATGTGTAAAGTTTGATGTGATTTGAGTGAATCCTGTCGGAATTATACACTTTTGAAATTTTGAAATTTTACACTGTGAATGTATGGTTTGGGCACAGGTAGCCCAAGCTCTACTCATGGCAGCTTTGCCTATCAGTTTTATTGAAAAACCTAAAAACTCAATTTCTCTGAAAATTCTGAATAAAATTCACTAAAACAAACACAGTGTGTTTTACTATATATTCTTCACATCTGGAGTGAATTTCAGCTCATTTTAATCATTTTGGGTATTTGTTTTCCCCTTATATGTATACTGTGACAAGGTAGGAATCAAAGCACGAAAAAACGAATTCAAACGGCCACAAATTCAAGAGTTTATTTCTCCAAAAAAGGTTGACATCCAAAATTGAAACTCATCACAGCTTGAATAGACAATATATACATCTGAATATCCCCAAAACATAACCCTACCTCTTTCCACGAATTTAGAAATGATCTCCAAACACGAAAATCCACCGTTGAAAATCATCAAAACAGGCGTGACCTAAAAAAGTCGGGGACAGAAACGGTAAAAGAACTGGGAATGAGTGACAAAATACACCTCACCGGGCGTAGGGTAAAATGTAGTGTCGAACGGATTCATCACCCCCCTACCCGCTAAGGCGAAACCTTGACGTGTCATTGTCTTTCTGAACCGTTTTCAACCGACTTTTTAACCTAAAATGGTTTCGCCTTAGTTGTATGAGAAATCATCTTTTAGTTGTATGAGAAATCATCTTTTACTTGTATGAGAAATCATCTTTTACTTGTATGAGAAATCATCTTTTAGTTGTATGAGAAATCATCTTTTAGTTGTATGAAATCATCTTTTAGTTGTAGAGATGCTTCAGCTTAGATTTATTCCTAAGAAATCGTTGTATAATTGTATAGCATCGATGTATTGACGTATAAAACTGATGTATGCACCTTCAATTATGTTGTATTGCATATAACATCGATTTAGACACTTTTTCTTGTCCGTAAAAAAATTGACGGTCAAATCAAAATAATCGATTTTTCTTTTCTTTCACCATTTCATTCCTTTCAATGATCTGTACAATTTTTCAGCGAAATTATGAGGCAAATTTGAAGAGCCAGTGTGTGTTTACCGTTTGCTCTACAACAATGATATTAAGCTCACGTAATAAACGTTTCGTGGTCTTTCTAACTATAGTATTTATTTTTCTGTAACTTCGTATTTTCAACTAATTTTCTTCATGGCTGGGTTCATCCTAGAAATTGAAGTGAAAAGTACGGATATGGAGCGTTTAGTTCTAAGTAGACTCAGAAGAAATGGTTGGGCTACCTGTGGATTTACGTCACTTTGAGCAACTTAATTGACCCTGCGGCTCTATGAAACCGTAGATTAACTCACGCACTGGGTGTGTCGCCGTCGGAAAACCTCACAGTGACACATCATGTTACCATAGAAGCAATTTACCATAGTAACTTTATTTGTATCCGATATTGAACTCATTTCAGCCAATCAAATTCAGATCAGATTTTGCGATATGCCAATTAACATTAATTTTACAATTCATGGGATGGGCAAAAAGAAAATCACTCCCATCCACCAGCGAAAGAGCTCGCCGATATTCATACTTTGTCCAACAACGATAACATGGCCAGTGTTAATGATACTGGACTTGAATACATGTTAGGACCATCGATTGAGATGCACATCAATGTCCAAATTATTCTCCTTTCGATACTGCTATTCTGTGGGATCCTGACCAACGGGTGTATGATCACTCTCTTTGCTCGGTTCAAAAGCCTACGATTTCTTTCCAACTATCTCCTGATCGACCTGACGATCGTCGAATTTATGGACGTCATGGTGAACATTCCCATTTTTATAGAATTATTCCTACTGACCGAAAAGATCCATCTCGATCGACAAACAAGATGGTATGCCATGTTATTTCACCGGTTCTTTCTCATTAATGACTTGATCACTCAAATCTCGCTCTCCATCGACTGTTTACTCGCAATCACGTTTGGAAAAGCGTTCACTGGAAGAAAGACATCGACTAAAGTTCTGACTTTCATCGCACTGAAATGGATGACGATATTAGTTTTGCTCTTGGTGTTTTCAGCTTCAGAGTATCCTCTTGAAACAGAAAGTGTGTCTGAAGAGAACTACCAAAAACTACTATTTGGCCATAATCAGATTATCTGGAAAGTCGTCATCCCGAGCTGCCAATGTGTGTCGGTGTTTACAATCCTACTGACCAATTATCAAATCATGAAAACCAGAATTGTCACGTCCAAGCGATATGGGATGAAATTGTTTGGAAGAGGCAGTAAGGACAGCAACAAAGCCATCAACACGCTGTTCATAATCTTGGTCGTTCAAACGCTTTGTAAAGTTCCAGCTGAAGTGTACAGCTATGTTGGGGTGGATGACAAAATCGAGGGAAATCGATGGTTCGCATTTGCAGCCTATTTCTGCCTTTTTCTCTCCAGTACTGTCATGCCTGTCATATATTTTCAAGATCACTGACCTTTAGGCGTGCACTGGCTCAAATACGACGACATCCCTTCGCTAAAAACGCGTATTTAGACTATGCTGCGCAGCATGGTTTGACCCATCATCGTAATGGACGCGTAATCAATCTGAAACCGAAGAGAAAGAAAAACACCGACCGCAGAAGAAAACGTCCAGAAGAGGATCTCAAAAGTGCTGCAGCTGAAGAGACGCAAGAAACTAATTTCACAACAAAATCAACATCTCGTTTGCCGAACAGCCTAACTGAAGAGTCTTTAATCGGGAAATTAAGCACGCATGCCGTTGCAGGTGACATCATGGCAGTACCTTCTACTTCCAAAGATGGAAGACCGAAAGATACTGACAATAAAAGCGGTAGTGTAGTGACTGTGGGAGAGAAAGGACTTCTGAACAATCAAACATCTGAACTCGAAAACCAGCATGGACAAATTTCTCAGAGTGATAGAGAAGGCATTTCCAATGAGCGTATAAAAAGTGAAGATGGAAAGGACGAAGGCAATGTCAATGGACTTTCCAGTTCACCAATCACAGCTCGTACTGAAGAAGATGAAGATGGCCGCGAGTCTCGTGAGAATCACGATGCAGAGAAACGTGTCGTCCATACGGGAGACGATGATGACGAACAGTACTCGCTTACTTACTTACATGTTGATGTGCAGATTCACCGTGGGAGTTCTGTTGCTGCTGAAACTGAAACTGCTCCTCCAGAGGATGCACCGACCCATCGTAGGGACTCTGTTGCTACTCCTGATGATGTACCGTCCCATCGTAGGGACTCTGTTGCTGTTCCTGATGATGTAACGACCCATCGTAGGGACTCTATTGGTGTTGCTGATGATGTACCAATCTGTCGTAGGGACTCTGTTGCTGTTTCTGATGATGTACCAATCTGTCGTAGGGACACTTTTGCTGTTGCTGATGATGTACCGACCCATCGTAGGGACTCTGATGCTACTCCTGATGATGTACCTACCCATCGTAGGGACTCTGTTGCTGTTGCTGATGATGTACCGACCCATCGTAGGGACTCTATTGGTGTTGCTGATGATGTACCAATCTGTCGTAGGGACTCTGTTGCTGTTTCTGATGATGTACCAATCTGTCGTAGGGACACTTTTGCTGTTGCTGATGATGTACCGACCCATCGTAGGGACTCTGTTGCTACTCCTGATGATGTACCGACCCATCGTAGGGACTCTGTTGCTGTTGCTGATGATGTACCGACCCATCGTAGGGACTCTGTTGCTGTTGCTGATGATGTACCGACCCATCGTAGGGACTCTGTCGCTGTTCCTGATGATGTACCAATCTGTCGTAGGGACTCTATCAGTATCCCTCCCACTGACCAAAAGGTTGACAACGTCCACAGTAATGAAGGATACGTAACTCGCTTGTGACAGCATTTCCAGTCATCATTTGAGCCATGGTAGCCACTGGATCACCAGTCATATTTCTATTATACATATAACTTACATATTTTCCTCGTATTTCCTCTGTTTATATGCTTATATCAACAGATATTTAGCTTTTGACACTCACATATATTATTGTCTAGTTGCTTCACATAAATATAATTATATATTCGTTTTATCTTTTCGTATTGTAAAGATTGATTTATGTTCTATTTATTTATCGTGCGTTTTTCACATGAGACTCTGGCTGAGATGCACTGTGCAACCACATCTCACTTCGCGACTTGAATAATAAATAAATAAATAAATAAATAAATAGACAGACAGACAGACAGACAGACAGACAGACAGACAGACAGACAGACAGACAGACAGACAGACAGACAGACAGACAGACAGACAGACAGACAGACAGACAGACAGACAGACAGACAGACAGACAGACAGACAGACAGACAGACAGACAGACAGACAGACAGACAGACAGACAGACAGACAGACAGACAGACAGACAGACAGACAGACAGACAGACAGACAGACAGACAGACAGACAGACAGACAGACAGACAGACAGACAGACAGACAGACAGACAGACAGACAGACAGACAGACAGACAGACAGACAGACAGACAGACAGACAGACAGACAGACAGACAGACAGACAGACAGACAGACAGACAGACAGACAGACAGACAGACAGACAGACAGACAGACAGACAGACAGACAGACAGACAGACAGACAGACAGACAGACAGACAGACAGACAGACAGACAGACAGACAGACAGACAGACAGACAGACAGACAGACAGACAGACAGACAGACAGACAGACAGACAGACAGACAGACAGACAGACAGACAGACAGACAGACAGACAGACAGACAGACAGACAGACAGACAGACAGACAGACAGACAGACAGACAGACAGACAGACAGACAGACAGACAGACAGACAGACAGACAGACAGACAGACAGACAGACAGACAGACAGACAGACAGACAGACAGACAGACAGACAGACAGACAGACAGACAGACAGACAGACAGACAGACAGACAGACAGACAGACAGACAGACAGACAGACAGACAGACAGACAGACAGACAGACAGACAGACAGACAGACAGACAGACAGACAGACAGACAGACAGACAGACAGACAGACAGACAGACAGACAGACAGACAGACAGACAGACAGACAGACAGATTGTTAGATTGATTGATTGATTGACCTCTCTAGAGGATGGCAATGGACGTTGGAACTAACCAGCCAGATAACCAAGTCTCCTCATGCTAGATGACGAGGTTTGACAGAAAGTCTACCGAACTTATAAAACCGATAATTCTAGAACAATTCTGACCCTATTATATTGTAGACCAAAAAGGCGAACCTATAGTATTGATGTATTGACTTAAAATACCATTAAAATGGAAAGAAACTGAAATCCAGTGTTGAATTAATGGTATATGCCAGAGACTGGTATATGCTCTATAGGAAAGAGTTTGCTGCGCCTACGTATCAGCGGCACAAAGAGCATGCGCTATAGCAAGCAAATTGGCCATATGTGGACCCCTAATAAAAGAAAAACAAAGCCCATTCCACAGTAAACCCGAATCAGTAACTTATCAACGAATCGATAGAAACCGGTAGAAATCGTATATTTATCCTCCTCGACCCTCGAATAAGTACTAAATTGAAGGTTTCTAGTTGGAAATGAACTGATCTTTGTTATTTAATTAGTACAGGTAATCGCACGAATTCGAGTACAATTTAGGATAAATAAACACGAGTCAATTTTTCAAAGACTAACAAAATTGCACGAGACCGCAGGTCGAGTGCAATTTGTGGGCTTTGAAAAATTGACGAGTGTTTATTTATCCTAAATTGTACGAGAAATGGGCTTGTGTCACCTGTCACGTGACTTTTTAAATTTTCACCGAAGGCAGACGAAAATATCATAACTTGAAAGAGCATACTAAAATTAGTAAAAGTTGAAAATGTTAAAAGAATCAAGCAAATAAAACAAAAGTTAAAGGCTTTCAAAGTTTCCCGCTTTGACAAGGATTTGTATGGGTTTTTCGCTTGGAGGGCAAGCGTTGCCTTCCAACATACATTTCCATACAAAAAAGGCAAAGTTTGAATGCCTGTAACTATTGCCCTATTTACTTACTTCCCTTCAAACTTTCCACTTTTACTAACTTTAGTATGCTCTTTCCAGTTATGGTATTTTCGTTTGTCTTCAGTGAAAATTTAAAAAGTCACGTGACAGGTGACACAAGCTCATTCGTGCGATTACTTATTAATAATATACATGAAATAATTTCTGAAATCTGATTCAAGCAGGCGACTTTGCGTTTCGCGCGCTCAATGACAAAAGACGTACGTTTCTCAACTGGATTTTTATTGGTTGAAAACTGACACATGGCCATCGACAGATAAACAGTTTAGACGTCGTTTACAAAATCAAAACATTCTTGAACATCAAATCAAGTTTTCAATGAGCTAAATGTAAGCTCAAACAGTTGTGGAAAGTGTTCGGCATATTCAAACACTGCCTTTCGATGCGGTTTTGCTGACTTGACATGTGGCATGTGGCTCTGGTTGCTGAAAGTGATGTTCTTCGCTCCGCTGATGGCAGTTGATAGCTGTCGCTGTTCGTTCTCATCAGCTTCATCGTAATCGTCAAGAGAGGAGATATTTCTGTGTCCAGTGACCTTCATTATAGAGCTTCTTTCGAGGCCGGCTGTCTTCATCTTTTCACAACCGTTTTTCTAGCACTGTGGTTGGTGAGGTTTTTAGTAGAGCTTTCAAGGGATGTCCCAGCGATGATTGACTTCATCATGTCGTTGATCTTGTGGATTCCCATCGGCTGTCTTTTGAACCATACACGAGATGAGGGATTTTGCATGCATGACAGGTAAAATGGACCTTGTGCTTGTAGCTCAGGTGGTCGTCTTGACAAGAACTCTTCAAAGAGAGCGACAGGGCAATTCTCTTCGCCAGTTGCAAACATTTTTGGCAAAAAGCTTCTTGGTTTTGCTTTCAAGCCAGCTTGGCGTGTTTTGGTGGGATTCTCTACAAACTGTACGTACTTTGTGCCGTTTTCATCTCGACCAAACTGGAAGTCCTCGACCTTCATGCTGTGGTGTTCCTGTCGTCCTCTAAGCCCAAAATATTGTGTGAGGAGCCACCAGATAGTTTGGGTAAGTACTTGGGGACTTGAATTTCCAAGTTGTTTTGATGCCCAGAGCTCTTGTTCCTCTGCTGAAGTGAGACTTTGTGACTTATGTGGTCGTTTTCCCTTTCCCTCCTGGCGTAGAAGTTTGGCTTTTCCCTCGAGTACTTGTTTCGACTCGGAGAATTCACGGTCACGAAGTATAGAAACTTTGTATCCTTTATCTCTCAGGTACCGATCAATTGAAGTAACCATGACTCGAAGGCTGTCCGGTTCGTAGTTTTCTCCATTTTGCTTGCGAACCTCGGCGTAAAATACTTCAAGCCGGAGTTTGTTCAGCTCTTCGGGAGCGTGATTCTCGATCTTTTCATGATGTCCTCTTTTTTCGGCCCAACTTTGGAAAACTTTGATCCAGTTTCTTGTACTCTGGGACGTATTTTCGTTTTTGGCGTTATCTTTTAGGCTTTGTATAGAAAAATCATTACTAACTTCAAATCTAGGAAAGTTTTCCGCCATACTTGTTTTTGTTGTTCAAGAATCGGAGTCATGTACGCGAAGCACAATACCTTGGTAACTGTCTATCATTTGAAATTGTACTGTACAATTTCAACCTTTTTCAGTACAATTTCAACCTTTTATTTGAATAAATTGAATACTTCTCAACCAATCAGAATTCAGAAATTATTTCATATATATTATTAGTAAAATAGTCCAGGCATTTTACTAATAGACCTATCACTAATTGCAACAGAAGGTTTTTCTGCATAATATAGTCCAGAATACCATTTAGAACAACATACTAAAAGTCTACAAAATTCTATGCACGGGAACATCCTCAAAATCGACTTTATTTGAGGTCCAGTATTTCATTGACATGAAAACGAGGCTCTGAACCGGAAGTTGTTTTATTATGCCTTTGAATGGCTTGTATTTGCCTAAAATCACCTGGAAACCAGGAATTGTGATTGAGGTAGTGTAAGTAAGCTGACAGGGAAACTAAATCAGCTTTCTGCAAGCTGGTCAATTTTCGCATGAAGAAGCAAATAATTATAGGCTAAAAAAATAGCAGTTCCAGCTCAGCAAATGGAAACATTTGTTAGCTGAAAATGTCTCGAGCACTGTTTACGTGCATGCGATTTTACTGCAAAGCGTCAATTTTATTTCATTTGTAAGATATAGACAGGCTAAGATATAGAGCGATCTCACGGCGATTTTCACAGGGTAGCAAAGGGGGTTGTGATCATGCTTCACAAGCCATTTTTTCATAAATTCAGGACTCAAAAGAATCCGCATTTAAGCTATTTCATGCACGTCTTTATATTTTGTTGATGAAGTGTTTTTCGCGATTCACTCGCCATTTTTGGGACAAATCATGCGTCACGTAACCTTCAAAACGAGTAAACAATCGCAGTATACGACGTGTGGACCGGCCAAAAACGTTCCTAAAGGTCGCTATACACGAGGGACAGTGCAGCAGGGACATATCCCAGGCACATACAGCATCGAAAAAATCACATTCTGTACACACTCAGGGTGACGTGCAGTGGGGACATGTAGCAGGGACATCAATAGCAGCGACAAAATTACACACACAGGAAAATGTAGCTCATGGAAAATGTTGCGGGGACAAAATTTCTGGAAAAATCGTGCTTCACAGCTTTGAACAAAATAGTCCAGACCTAGGAGTTCAGACGGAGGGACATGTTCCTACTACACGTCCCTGCGACACGTTCCTGCTACATTTTCCTGAATGTGTGTCTGTTGAAATTTTGTCCTTGCTTCATATTCCCGCTACACGTCCCCTTGTGTATGGCGACCTTAAAACGTTTACAAAAATATACGGGTGGAAGCCCGAAAATAGGGTTGACGTAAATACCATTAATGAAGCAAAACAGTTGGAAAGGAGATTATTTCACTGAAGGCAGGTGTGAAGGGTAATCACTGATGATTTTCTCTGGTAATCCCCCGTTTAATGACGGATTGTACAAATCACAGTAATATCCAAGTTGATGTCAACTATAGCCACTGAACTTTCAAACTAATCGTCCATCATCTGCAGAGCAAGTGATAATACCGGCGTAAAGTTCAGAAAGTATATAACAACCCCCCGAAAGTAACGTCCCAAATTCATGGCTGGTAATAAATATAGTAACAGCCTCCCGAAGCCCGAAAGTACAGTGACACGCAAACTTTTGCATTGTTAAAAAAAAAATCACTGATCGTCGCGACAGACTATTAATATCACCTAGAAATAGTATTTCTTGCCAAGTGTTTAATTTAGTGAAGAAACGGTGATCAGCGTACTGAGCTGATTAAGTATACCATAGTCTTTCATGCAAACAACACAAAATTGAATATCTTTCTACGTTTCATCCTGCGGCAAAATGACACACTGGTCTGCACTTTACTGAACTGACGGTATACTGATTTTGGCGCATTTAGAGAATGATTGAATTGCATGCAAAAATATCCCGTTTAACAACAATTGTTGACTGATTTCGTATGCAGCTATTTACTTGGGAGATAAAGCATGGTATACCAATATTATTTAATGTTTTTCCTACCTGAAAGTAACGACCCCCCGAAATAAAAGAAAATAGCGACCGCCCCAAAAGTAATGACTCCGAAGGCTACTAATCCCGAAAACTGACGACCCTCGCTACTTTCCGAACTTTATGTTAATAAAAACAAACACTATTCCACGTAGTTGATACAATTGATTGACTGACATCAATCATTAATCCAACGTATATAGATCCAACGTTATTTTGCAGACCGTCAGTTAAGAAACAAGCATAGAGTTAACCTCCGTTATACTAGTTATAAACGACTCCCGCAAGATAACTTTAGCAACAGCGTTTATTATATACTGAAAGTCCCATGAATATATCAATCACCTATTTTATATTTACTTTATTTGATTTTAAAACGATGCAATGATTGAAATCAGAAACATAGCTAACACAATTTATATATTAAAGTGGGCTTATATACAGTACCGCACCTTAATTGTCACTACCAGTACGTACCACCCCCTATTTTATTGTCCGCACCCCCTTCCTGTTTCCCTGTCAGCTTACTTACACTACCTCAATCACAATTCCTGGTTTCCAGGTGATTTCAGGCAAATACAAGCCATTCAAAGGCATAATAAAACAACTTCCGGTTCAGAGCCTCGTTTTCATGTCAATGAAATACTGGACCTCAAATAAAGTCGATTTTGAGGATGTTCCCATGCATAGAATTTTGTAGACTTTTAGTATGTTGTTCTAGACGGTATTCTGGACTATATTATGCAGGAAAACCTTCTGTTGCAATTAGTGATAGGTTGACCTACTTTTTGTCGTAAAATGCCTGGACTAAAAGAACACTGCTAGAACTAGAGAAATATTCGTTAGACACCTATCTCGCGGCTTCAAAGTCCAATTTTAATTTCTTTCCACATGTGCACACAGGCAGCCCAAGCGAGATTCTTTTGAGGTTTTGACGATTTGGGCTTCCTGTGCTTATTGTTTTGACGTTCTGACAATACAGTACTTTGAATAGGGTCTGGGATATCTTAATTTCAATAAATCTATTTTTAGAATGCGGACGTCTGAGGAAATTAACTTCCGGTTCAAGCAGATGTAAAATATTGTTTTTTTAGGCCGATTTTGACTCTGATTTTGACTGAAATCATCAGAAAGCATCGCAAGAATTTAATTTATCTGGAAAGGAGTTGTTTAAGTTCGAACAGAGTCCAAAAGTCGCCTTGTGTTGTGGTCTGTAGGATCGGAATGAACAACAAAAACTAAACGCCGAAAACTACTGCCAACTCAACAAGAAGGTCGCTGCATGAAGAAGGTCGCTGTTTGTACTTTCTTCTTGGTGTTCTGCCTTGAACAATTTAAGAAAAACATTCCCAAGAATAGATGTAATCGATTTGAAAGTGCATTAAAGACTAAATCCGATGGAAAATCTAAGGATAAAGTCGTGAAAATTGCTGGTTTTCCGAAAAGGCTGTTGTCTGTTGACCGTCTCAAGTACGTTAAGGCCTGGGACGGACATGAAAGCGAGGCTAAACCTATTTTATTTTGCTGTTCGCACAGATTGTGCTCGAAATGCAAGAAACTTCACACATCTGAATAACTTTAGGAGTTTCAACTTTTGAGATAATAATATCGTGATAAAGTGATCACGTGACCTCTTACGTCACTCATGTCTCCCTCGGAAATTTGAATTAAAATGGGGTGATGGGAATTTTATGTATGGAAAAAGTTATGCCAATTTTTCGTTTGTCTAGGAAAGAGGTATAAGAATCTGCCCTCACACCTGAACAACTAATGTGTATTAAGGAGATATTTTACAAAATAGGTCACGTGACCTGGAGGGTCAATCATATTGATGCGAATATCTCCTCAATGAGCATTAGTTGTTCAGGTGTGAGGGCAGATTGTTATACCTATCCCCTAGACAAACGAAAAAGTAACATAACTTCTTCCATACATAAAATACCCATCACCCCATTTTAATTCAAAGTTTCGAGGGACACAGGAGTGACGTAAGAGGTCACGTGATCACTTTATCACGATTTTATTATTATTTTAAAAGTTGAAACCCGTGAAGTTATGCAGCTGTGCGAAGTTTCATGAATTTCGACCAACATTTGTGCGAACAGCAAAATATAATAGTTTAGCATCGTTTTCTCGTCTGTCCCAGGCCTTAACGTACTTGAGGTGGATGCCGGCTTAGCCGAAGACTTTCAAAGACGTATTTTCGTCTCTTTCGTCAAACTATTTCGTCAGAAAGTGACTTCAATTTATTCTTGGATGTGGTTTAGTGGTATCTTGTAATTATCGTTGTGGCGTTTGAAGAGTTTTCACAAGGATTCAAAAACAAATTTGCCGTGAAACGTGATGATGAGCGACAAGACGAGTCACGAGTGAATTAAACAAGCAGTGAAAGTAAGCGTGTTTGTTGTGTGCTTGTGTATTTTCTTTACCTAACATGACTTAAAAATGGATTGTGAATATTTTTTGTGTGTATAACGGCATCTGAATGACTTGAAATCTCTGCAAAAACTACGGTTTACTTCATTCAAGTTTTGATTCAACGTTTACTGGATTCACCGAGTCCACAAGTTGGCTTTTATGGCCGCTTCAGTGAAAATAAAAAGTTGAGCGCAAAACCGTTCAAAATTACTTTGTTATCCATTGAGTACCATTTAAAAGAGAGGCCGCATCACCGCGGTATATTGTATTCCCTTTATGACTTTGCTCAGTTAGAATCAAGTAATATTATTCAGTCTCAAATCAGTTGATGCTGAAACGTGCACTTTGCCAAATTAAACTTGGGAAAGACACCCTCTCAGCAAAGAAAGGGAAACGAAAAATAACACTGCCTTGATCAGAAAGCAGGTCTCAAATGGAAGAAGAATTAGACATTTTGGTGCAGATGAAAGAAGCAGTTGTTGACAAAATGCATTCACTAGTTTCTTTCCGCGGGACATTCAGTTTACATTTTCTTTGTTATCATCTGACTCATTACTGCCGTCTCAAAAGTCTAATAATCTATAAATTATCCGAGCCATTTATAAAAAGTAATCAAATTCAAAAAACAAAACAAAAACATGGTTTTATTTCGCCGGGATCTTAGCCGCCATATCTACTTTGAACCGGAAGTTAATTTCCTCCTCAGACGTCCGCATTCTAAAAATAGATTTATTGAAATTAAGATATCCCAAGAATAGCGCGAGACTCCCTCTCTGTCCCTTATGGTCTCTTGGGTAAACCTGATATTTTCAATATAGAACTACGGACTATTCAAACTACTGTCAGAACGTCAAAACAATAAGCACAGGAAGCCCAAATCGTCAAAACCTCAAAAGAATCTCGCTTGGGCTGCCTGTGATGTGCAGACATGGATTATTACGGAAAGCCAAAAATATGCCTCAAATTATGATCTTTGGTCTCTGACAAAACTTGTCGCGATGTTGTGTTTTTATTGCATTTATTTATTTATTTATTTTAATATTATTAGTATTATTATTATTTATTTATTTTACCACAGACAGCTCAACCATTTCTTCTTATAATATATAAGAAGCATTTGAACCCGCGGTCTTACGGTTCGCGCACAGGCAGCCCAATATAATAGTATTCCGCGCGCTCTACCACAGGAAACCCATATAATAAAAGACTCCCGCATACAGATATCTTTTTATTTATTACTCGGGCCCAGGCCGCAGGCCGCCCGAGTTAGAAAATGCGGATTTCGGTAGTAGTAGTAGTAGTAGTAGTAGTAGTAGTAGTTTTGTTCGGCTTCAAAATGACGAGTATGCGACGTATTTAATCGTATCCGGAGTTTCAAGATTACTCCGCAGATTTGAAAAGATAAAGGAGACACAGGACTCAAGTAGATTATGAATCTTAGTTTTGAAAGCAGCTGTAGATCTTCAAGCTATTAAAAGGTCAGGATTCTAGTTCATCGTTCAATGACTAGAAGTGGTAAAAGGACTAGAAGCTCGCTTAAAATATATTTTTTTTTAAACAAACGCGAGGCCGTTATCGGAACCATCTGACCTATGCAACCTCAAGACGTATCATGTTCGTACTCACCGGACTAATAGTCTCCCTCGTCACTCAACTGTCACTGATTGTCATGACGTCAGAGAAATTATATTGTATTGAAGAAGATGTCCTTGTTTTATTCGACGTTCGAACCGTAACTCGAACCCGAACTCGATTCCAAACTCGACGTTTCGGGATCTGAAGCTAGAGAGGGGGCCTTTACACAAACTCATCAAAATCAAATCAATTGAACTCAAAGTCAAAAGGTAATCAAATGAACTCAAAGGCAAATCAAATGAACTCGACACATACATGTATATACATAGTCTCCCTCGTCACGCAACTGTCAGTCATTGTCAGGTCTCTCCTCGCGCAGCTGACATTGTCCTTGTTCTTCAACCAACTGGCATTCATTTTCAAGTACTTCCTCGAACAACTGACATTTTCCTTTTCACAATGCCCGAGTGAACGCTCATTGGACGTCTTGTTCTAAGTAGACTCAGAAGAAATGGTTGGGCTACCTGTGGATTTACGTCACTTTGAGCAACTTAATTGACCCTGCGGCTCTATGAAACCGTAGATTAACTCACGCACTGGGTGTGTCGCCGTGGGAAAACCTCACAGTGACACATCATGTTACCATAGAAACAATTCACCATAGTAGCGATAATGTTTCCTATATGTAACTCATTTCAGCCTATCACATGCAGCCTTTTTGCGATACATGGTGAATTAACATTTATTTTACAACTTCATGGGATGAGCAAAAAGAAAATCACTCTCATCCACCAGCGAAATAGTTGGCCGATATTGATATTTTGTCCAACAAGGATAACATGGCCAGTGTTAACGATAGTCTACATGAATACATGTTAGGACCAACGATTGAGATACACATCAATGCCCAACTTGTTCTCCTTTCGATACTGCTATTCTGTGGCATCCTGACCAACGGGTGTATGATCACTCTCTTTGCTCGGTTCAAAAGCCTACGATTTCTTTCCAACTATCTCCTGATCGACCTGACGATCGTCGAATTTATGGACCTCGTGGTGAACATTCCCATTTTCATGGAAGTATTCCTACTGACCAAAAAGATCAATCTCGATCGAGAAACAAGATGGTAATGCCATGTTATTTCACAGGTTCTTTCTCATTAATGACTTGATCTCTCAAATCTCGCTCTCCATCGACTGTTTACTCGCAATCACGTTTGGAAAAGCGTTCACTGGAAAAAAGTCATCGAATACAGTTCTGGCTTTCATCGCACTGAAATGGATGACGATATTAGTTTTGCTCTTGGTGTTTTCAGTTTCAGAGTATACTCTTATAACAGAAGGTGTGTCTGACGAGAACTACCAAAAACTACTATTTGGCCCTAGTCAGATTATCTGGAAAGTCGTCATCCCGAGCTGCCAATGTGTGTCGGTGTTTACAATCCTACTGACCAATTATCAAATCATGAAAACCAGAATTGTCACGTCCAAGCGATATGGGGTGAAATTGTTTGGAAGAGGCAGTAAGAACAGCAACAAAGCCATCAACACGCTGTTCATAATCTTGGTCGTTCAAACGCTTTGTAAAGTTCCAGCTGCAGTGTACAGCTATGTTGGGGTGGATGACAAAATCGAGGGAAATCGATGGTTCGCATTTTCAGCCTATTACTGCCTTTTTTCTCTCCATTTCCGTCATGCCTGTCATATATTTTTCAAGATCACTGACCTTTAAGCGTGCACTGGCTCAAATACGACGACATCCCTTGGCTAAAAACGCGTATTTAGACTATGCTGCGCAGCATGGTTTGACCCATCATCGTAATGGACGCGAAATTCTGAAATTGAAGAAAAAAACGAAAGCCAAAGCCCGCAAAAGAAACGTCCAGAAGAGGATCTCAAAAGTGCTGCAGCTGAAGAGACGAAAGAAACTAATTTCACAGACAAAATCAACATCTCGTTTGCCGCACAGCTGCCTAACTGAAGAGTCTTTAATCGGGAAATTAAGCACGCATGCCGTTGCAGGTGACATCATGGCAGTACCTTCTACTTCCAAAGATGGAAGACCGAAAGATACTGACAATAAAAGCGCTAGTGTATAGTGACTGTGGGAGAGAAAAGGACTTCTGAACAATCAAACATCTGAACTCGAAAACCAACATGAACAAATTCCTCAGAGTGATAGAGAAGGCATTTCCAGTGAGCGTATAAAGAGTGAAGATGGAAAGAACAAAGGCAATGTCAATGGACTTTCCAATTCACCAATCACAGCTCGTACTGAAGAAGATGAAGAAGGCCACGAGTCTCGTGAGAATCACGATGCAGAGAAACGTGTCGTCCATACTGGAGACGTGAGTGATGACGAACAGTACTCGCTTACTTACTTACATGTTGATGTGCAGATTCACCGTGGGAGTTCTGTTGCTGCTCACACTGAAACTGCTCCTCCAGAGGATGTACCGACCCATCGTAGGGACTCTGTTGCTGTTGCTGATGATGTACCGACCCATCGTAGGGACTCTGTCGCTGTTCCTGATGATGTACCTATCTGTCTTAGGGACTCTATCAGTATCCCTCCTACTGACGAAAAGGTTGACAACGGCCACAGTAATGAAGGAGACGACACTCGCTTGTGACAGCATTTCCAGTCATCATTTGAGCCATGGTAGCCATTGGGTTACCAGTCATATTTCTACTATACATATAGCTAACATATTTTCCTCGTATTTCCTCTGTTTATATGCTTATATCAACAGATATTACACTCACATATATTATTGTCTAGTTGCTTCACATATGTATAATTATATATTCATTGCATCTTTTCGTATATTGTAAAGATTTATTTATGTTCTATTTATTTATCGTGCGTTTTTCACACGAGACTCTGGCTGAGATGCACTGGGCAACCACATCTCACTTCGCGACTTGAATAAGTGTGGATTGACTAATTGATTGGTTGATTGATTGATTGATTGGTTGATTGATTGATTGATTGATTGGTTGATTGGTTGATTGGTTGATAGATTGGTTGATTGGTTGGTTGGTTGATTGATTGATTGATTGATTGACTGAGTGATTGATTGATTGATTGGTTGATCGATTGATTGATTGATTGATTGATTGATTGATGATTGATTGATTGATTGATTGATTGATTGGTCGATTGATCGATTGATTGATTGATTGATTGATTGATTGATTGATCGATTGATTGGTTGATTGATTGACCTCTCTAGAGTAGGATAATGGACGTTGGAGCTAACCAGCCAGATAACCAAGTCCCCTCATGCTAGATGACGAGGTTTGACAGAAAGTCTACCGAACTTATAAAACTGTTAATTCTAGAACAATTCTGACCCTATTATATTGTAGACCAAAAAGGCGAACCTATAGTATTGATGTATTGACTTAAAATACCATTAAAATGGAAAGAAACTGAAATGCGGTGTTGAATTAATGGTATTTGCCAGAGACTGGTATATGCTCTATAGGAAAGAGTTTGCTGCGCCTACGTATCAGCGGCACAAAGAGCATGCGCTATAGCAAGCAAATTGGCCATATGTGGACCCCTAATAAAAGAAAAACAAAGCCCATTCCACAGTAAACCCGAATCAGTAACTTATCAACGAATCGATAGAAACCGGTAGAAATCGTATATTTATCCTCCTCGACCCTCGAATAAGTACTAAATTGAAGGTTTCTAGTTGGAAATGAACTGATCTTTGTTCTTTAATTAGTACAGGTAATCGCACGAATTCGAGTACAATTTAGGATAAATAAACACGAGTCAATTTTTCAAAGACTAACAAAATTGCACGAGACCGCAGGTCGAGTACAATTTGTGGGCTTTGAAAAATTGACGAGTGTTTATTTATCCTAAATTGTACGAGAAATTCGTGCGATTACTTATTAATAATATACATGAAATAATTTCTGAAATCTGATTCAAGCAGGCGACTTTGCGTTTCGCGCGCTCAATGACAAAAGACGTACGTTTCTCAACTGGATTTTTATTGGTTGAAAACTGACACATGGCCATCGACAGAAAAACAGTTTAGACGTCGTTTACAAAATCAAAACATTCTTGAACATCAAATCAAGTTTTCAATGAGCTAAATGTAAGCTCAAACAGTTGTGGAAAGTGTTCGGCATATTCAAACACTGCCTTTCGATGCGGTTTTGCTGACTTGACATGTGGCATGTGGCTCTGGTTGCTGAAAGTGATGTTCTTCGCTCCGCTGATGGCAGTTGATAGCTGTCGCTGTTCGTTCTCATCAGCTTCATCGTAATCGTCAAGAGAGGAGATATTTATGTGTCCAGTGACCTTCATTATAGAGCTTCTTTCGAGGCCGGCTGTCTTCATCTTTTTCACAACCGTTTTTCTAGCACTGTGGTTGGTGAGGTTTTTAGTAGAGCTTTCAAGGGATGTCCCAGCGATGATTGACTTCATCATGTCGTTGATCTTGTGGATTCCCATCGGCTGTCTTTTGAACCATACATGAGATGAGGGATTTTGCATGCATGACAGGTAAAATGGACCTTGTGCTTGTAGCTCAGGTGGTCGTCTTGACAAGAACTCTTCAAAGAGAGCGACAGGGCAATTCTCTTCGCCAGTTGCAAACATTTTTGGCAAAAAGCTTCTTGGTTTTGCTTTCAAGCCAGCTTGGCGTGTTTTGGTGGGATTCTCTACAAACTGTACGTACTTTGTGCCGTTTTCATCTCGACCAAACTGGAAGTCCTCGACCTTCATGCTGTGGTGTTCCTGTCGTCCTCTAAGCCCAAAATATTGTGTGAGGAGCCACCAGATAGTTTGGGTAAGTACTTGGGGACTTGAATTTCCAAGTTGTTTTGATGCCCAGAGCTCTTGTTCCTCTGCTGAAGTGAGACTTTGTGACTTATGTGGTCGTTTTCCCTTTCCCTCCTGGCGTAGAAGTTTGGCTTTTCCCTCGAGTACTTGTTTTGACTCGGAGAATTCACGGTCACGACTATAGAAACTTTGTATGCTTTATCTCTCAGGTACCGATCAATTGAAGTAACCATGACTCGAAGGCTGTCCGGTTCGTAGTTTTCTCCATTTTGCTTGCGAACCTCGGCGTAAAATACTTCAAGCCGGAGTTTGTTCAGCTCTTCGGGAGCGTGATTCTCGATCTTTTCATGATGTCCTCTTTTTTCGGCCCAACTTTGGAAAACTTTGATCCAGTTTCTTGTACTCTGGGACGTATTTTCGTTTTTGGCGTTATCTTTTAGGCTTTGTATAGAAAAATCATTACTAACTTCAAATCTAGGAAAGTTTTCCGCCATACTTGTTTTTGTTGTTCAAGAATCGGAGTCATGTACGCGAAGCACAATACCTTGGTAACTGTCTATCATTTGAAATTGTACTGTACAATTTCAACCTTTTTCAGTACAATTTCAACCTTTTATTTGGAATAAATTGAATACTTCTCAACCAATCAGAATTCAGAAATTATTTCATGTATATTATTAGTAAAAGAACACTGCTAGAACTAGAGAAATATTCGTTAGACACCTATCTCGCGGCTTCAAAGTCCAATGGGGAGTTTGCAGGTGTGACATTTTGTTGCGTGACATTTTAAATTTTAATCCAACAAAAACAACGATGGTGGGCAACAGCTTGCCCACCAGTGTACGTTTCTTAATAAAAAAGCCAAATTCGGTCGCTCATAACTTTCGCTCTATTCATCGAAATTACTTCAAAATTTCAATTTTTGCTAATTTTGGTGTGCTCTTTTCAAATATTATATTTTTGTTTTTGTTGGATTAAAATTTAAAATGTCACGCAACAAAATGTCACACCTGCAAACTCCCAATTTTAATTTCTTTCCACATGTGCACACAGGCAGCCCAAGCGAGATTCTTTTGAGGTTTTGACGATTTGGGCTTCCTGTGCTTATTGTTTTGACGTTCTGACAGTACTTTGAATAGTCCGTAGTTCTATATTGAAAATATCAGGTTTACCTTAATAAAATGAAACTATTTTTTCAGGTGTTGTTTACTGTGTCTTGCTTTATAATCTTGCAAAGTTTCAGCGCGATCCGAGGATTATTTAACGATATTTTAAAATTTTGGTCCCTATTACATAAAAAGTGGAAAGGCTGGAGACTCAAACCGAATTCAGAGTCAACCGTCGCCAGAAAATCGACAGAAAATGCCGTATTTTCCACTTGTATCGCCAAAAGACCTCCAGAAATGGAAAGGTCAACTATTTTCCCCTCAGGTTGTGCTTTCAAATTGTCTCTGAATCAAACGTACCTCGAATTGATCCGTGATTTAAACCGAAGAAATCGCTTTCTTCCGATGCGTGTGATCGTTGGGGTTCGCACGGATCTCAACACAGGTAGCCCAAGCTGACTTAGAGAGTGAATCCCACCCTAAAACAACTCTAAATGCTCCCAAAACCATTACAGACATTAAAGTAATCACAACAGAGGTAATTGAAGGTTTTTGAAGCATTTTATTCGAGTAAAGAAACTTATCGTGATCACTGAAGTTTCTTTACTCGAATAAAATGCTTCAAAAACCTTCAATTACCTTTGTTGTGATTATTTTAATGTCTGTAATGGTTTTGGGAGCATTTAGAGTTGTTTTAGGAGTGGGTTTTGCTTTCTTGAATTCACTCTCTAAGTCAGCTTGGGCTACCTGTGCTGAGATCCGTGCGAACCCCAACGATCACACGCATCGGAAGAAAGCGATTTCTTCGGTTTAAATCACGGATTATTCGAGGTACGTTTGATTCAGAGACAATTTGAAAGCACAACCTGAGGGGAAAATAGTTGACCTTTCCATTTCTGGAGGTCTTTTGGCGATACAAGTGGAAAATACGGCATTTTCTGTCGATTTTCTGGCGACGGTTGACTCTGAATTCGGTTTGAGTCTCCAGCCTTTCCACTTTTTATGTAATAGGGACCAAAATTTTAAAATATCGTTAAATAATCCTCGGATCGCGCTGAAACTTTGCAAGATTATAAAGCAAGACACAGTAAACAACACCTGAAAAAATAGTTTCATTTTATTGTAACGAGAGGGATTCGTGGTAACTGTAGTTCGTTTAATCAGACAAAAGGCCTACAAATCATGGAAAATAATACAAAGATGAAGTGTAAGTTTACAATGCGGCTCACTCTGAGACCGAAAGACTTGTTGCCTAACTGAAGGAGTCGACAGATTGTATGCCAAACTCATAAAATATACTTAAATAATGAAAGAAAAACTACTCTGGTTGAATAATTGCACTATTGTGAAAGTCTTACCCTGACAGGCTCAAACAGATGGTTTGTTTGGTGGTAATTGCTTAACGATTTCGATGACAAAACAACGCTTTAACTAGAACATAAAGGAATTCACATGGCGGTCGTTTCAGTGCGCATGTTCGTTGAAAACACAGGAAGCCCGCGTAGGAACACAGGAAGCCCGCGCTGAGGGTACTGACTGCACACCTCACATGCTTCCCTGCTGCGGTTGGCGACCTCGACAACTATATGTATAATAACATCAGTGTGGACCTAATGGGTCCAAAAAAAATAATTAACGGTTCACTTTAAACTTGATTGTTCCTACTTAACATTTGCATAATAAGTAAATTAGACTGTGCAACAGTGTTCAGTATCTGTGGATCCAACATCATTGTTATCTTGTTCTCCTGAACCACGGGCATCGGTAGCCGATAAGGATTGGGATGCTGTCCTGCACCTTGACGAGTCGAGCGCCTAACTGGAGGACCGGCATCATCTCTGGTTTCAGTAACTGTTGGTTGTGGGTTTGTACTGTGGTGATCAGGGGAAGAGCAAGTTCCTGACTCTGATACAGGATCATCAGTGGTTGGCTCAGCTGTGCTTCTCTGCCTTTGTTCCTTAACTGCTGTTTCTTCATACGGTGGGTCTTGCTGATCATCCTGTGACATCACCTGTGAATCAAAATCAAATGTTCCGAGGGGCCCGCTGGGAGCACTCCTCTCCTGCGCATGATCCGGTAGCAGTTGTTCAAAGTTGTCCTCATCATCTTCACTATCAGGCTCGTCTGGAGTATTGGATAGGAATTCCATGTCTTTCTTTTCATCAATGACCTTCGTTGGTGTTCTTGGTGGAGTACATGTAACATCTTCCTCCTTGGATGACATTGGTGAATCCTGGAACTCTATATCCTTAGCAAGATATTTTGCATGAAGAATGTCCTTTCTATATACTGTCTTCCTGGATTCCTCTCCATCCAACGACTCTAAGACATAGGTGTTACCACTGTCTAATTGCTTAACTACTTTGTAGGGTGCTGCATCCCATACATCTTGCATCTTGTTGCGACCTTGGACACGATTCCTCAGGAACACTCTTGTACCGACCACAAGGCTTGTAACTTCTGCCTTGGCATCGTTCCTAACTCGTCTCCTAAGAGCTTCCTTTTCTGTCTTCTCTGCAGCTATCTTAAATGCAGTGTCCAACCGGTTCTGGTGCTCGTTGATCCATTCCTCAATGCAACCGCTTCCATCTTCTTGACCCACAGATTGTAGCATATAGTCAATAGGGAGGATTGGTTCTCTGCGGAAGAATAAGTAGTATGGTGAATAGCCAGTGGACGAATGTGGAGTGCAATTGTAAGCGTATATAAGTTCGGAAGGAATTCTGGCCACTTGCGTTTACTCTTAGGTGCAAGAGTTCGTAAGCGATCATGCATGGTTCTGTTAAACCTCTCGCATTGGCCATTCCCCTCCGGATGGTATGGGGCTGTCCGGCTCTTCGTGATTCCATACACTGTGCAAAGCTCTTGTATTACTCTACTCTCAAAATTCCGTCCCTGGTCACTGTGGATCCTTTTAGGAACTCCAAAGCGTACAAACCATTCTTTGACCAATGTGCGTGCTACTGTGGTGGCTCGTTGGTCCTTAGTAGGGATAGCCTGGGTGAATTTCGTGAAGACATCAGTTAGAACTAGGACATTCTCAACTCCGCTGCTGCTCTTCTCCAGTATAGTGTAATCCATGGCTAAGATCTCTAAAGGTGTACTTGCTGTAAGGGAACCCATGGTAGGATGAAGTGTCTTCCCTGCTTTGGCTAGAGTGCACCGTTGACATTTTCGACAGTAGTCAGTAATTTCTCTCACCATTCCGGGCCAGTAACATCTGTTTCTTGCTACCGCTATTGTCTTCTCGGCTCCCTGATGTCCCAAATCATCATGAACCGAAGCCATCACTTTACTCCTCAGTGAGCCAGGAAGTAACAGCTGCTTAACCTCTTCACCATGTACACAAATGACACGATACAGAATGCCATCTTCCTCTGTAGTGCGCTTCCAGTCTCTTAACAGCCTACGTGCGAGTTTGGGTTCCTTCATCAGTTGTCTAAGGGTAGGAGGGTGCTTTAGTTTCCAGTAATGCCATAGTCGGCCCAATGCCTCGTCACCAAGCTGCATATTAGCTAAGTCTTCCTTGGGGATAGATGGAAATGTTGACGTAGCCTTGGGTGCTACACTTTGTGATCTCACTCGTGATTCCTGTACAAGGGGTTCGGCTGTCAACTCTTCAACAAACACTGCGATACATGGGGGCACCAAGGTTCCGACTTCTCGACTCTGTACCTGACCTCGTCCACTAGTGACTTCCTCTAGCCTAGCTGATATGGGCTCCTCACCATGGGATGTCTTCCTGCTGAGAGCATCTGCGTTGCCATTACTTCTGCCAGAGCGGTACTTTATGGTGAAATTAAACTGTGCGAGATCCGCTGCCCATCTCATCTCTGTGGCACCCAGCTTCGTGGTGGTCTGTAAGTAACTAAGAGGATTATTGTCAGTATACACGACAAAGTCTGACCCTATCAGTAAATCTCGGTACTTCTGAGCGACGGCCCAGTACAGTGCGAGAAGTTCTAGCTTCATACTCGAATAGTTCTGCATGTTGCGCTCACTAGGTCTAAGTCCTCTGCTAGCATAACTTAGCACAACAAGTCCATGCTCCTGTTCCTGCGATAGGACTGCACCCAAGCCATGAAAGCTTGCATCTGTCTCCAAGATGAACTTGCGAGTGAAGTCTGGAAATCCCAACACCGGTGCCGTTGTTAGCATTTGCTTCAGCTTATTGAAGGCGTCCTCACACGTAGAATCCCATTTCTCCTTGACACTCCCTTCCACGTCAACAACTGGTTTCTTCCGACCTTTACGTCCTGTACTTTCTTGTCCTCGTAGGAGACACTGAAGAGGGTTGGCGATCTCTGCATACTTTGGGAGGAATCTTCTGTAATATCCAGACAATCCCAAGAAGCCTCGAAGTTCACGTAGTGTCTCTGGTCTTGACCATTCCATAACGGCACGCACCTTCTCAGGATCAGGGCTGGTCCCCTCACTTGTGACTATGTGACCCAGATAGCGAACCTTTTCACGAAAAAGCTGACACTTTTCGGGCTTTACTTTCAGATTAAGCTTAGACAGGCGAGACAGTACCATCTCCAGTCTTGACAATGTCTCCTCAAAGGTGCTTCCAAACACTAGGAGATCGTCGAGGTAGACTAACAAGCTTTGGAAGTTAAGGTCTCCAAAGGCTTTGTCCATCAGGCGCATAAATGTGCTTGGAGCATTGCATAAACCAAACGGCATACGGGTGTACTCGTACAATCCACCTGTCCCAGTCCTGAAGGCGGTTTTTTCAATGTCAGACTCTCTCATTGGTAACTGGTTGAAGCCATGTGCAAGGTCCAGGCTGCAGAAATACTTTGCTCCCTTAAGGACGTCTAGTGCTTCATCAATGCGAGGCAAAGGATATGCATCTTTGTGAGTCTTGGCATTGAGAAGGCGGTAGTCTACACATAACCTAAGCTTACCATCTTTTTTTCTTACTAGGACGATGGGTGATGCATAAGGACTGGATGATTCTCTGATTATACCACGTTCTAAAGACTTCTGTATATAGTCTCTCACTTCTGTCCACTGTTGTGGCGGCACTCGTCTATGCGGGATTTTGATTGGGCGTTCATCGTTAGTTACTATTTGATGCTCTACCAGGTCACAAAATCCTATATCGTCCTCGTCCTTGCTAAAAGTGGTGCGGTAATCTGAAATAACTTCCTGAAGACGCTGATGTTGGGACCCTGTTAGGTCACCAATGTCCATCCTAGTTAGTATATCACTGACAAACACATTATAAATCTATTTTTAGAATGCGGACGTCTGAGGAAATTAACTTCCGGTTCAAGCAGATGTAAAATATTGTTTTTTTAGGCCAATTTTGACTCTGATTTTGACTGAAATCATCAGAAAAGCATCGCAAGAATTTAATTTATCTGGAAAGGAGTTGTTTAAGTTCGAACAGAGTCCAAAAGTCGCCTTGTGTTGTGGTCTGTAGGATCGGAATGAACAACAAAAACTAAACGCCGAAAACTACTGCCAACTCAACAAGAAGGTCGCTGCATGAAGAAGGTCGCTGTTTGTACTTTCTTCTTGGTGTTCTGCCTTGAACAATTTAAGAAAAACATTCCCAAGAATAGATGTAATCGATTTGAAAGTGCATTAAAGACTAAATCCGATGGAAAATCTAAGGATAAAGTCGTGAAAATTGCTGGTTTTCCAAAAAGGCTGTTGTCTGTTGACCGTGGATGCAAAGCTGCCGGCTTCAGTAGCCGAAGACTTTCAAAGACGTATTTTCGTCTCTTTCGTCAAACTATTTCGTCAGAAAGTGACTTCAATTTATTCTTGGATGTGGTTTAGTGGTATTTTGTAATTATCGTTGTGGCGTTTGAAGAGTTTTCACAAGCCGATTCAAAAACAAATTTGCCGTGAAACGTGATGATGAGCGACAAGACGAGTCACGAGTGAATTAAACAAGCAGTGAAAGTAAGCGTGTTTGTTGTGTGCTTGTGTATTTTCTTTACCTAACATGACTTAAAAATGGATTGTGAATATTTTTTGTGTGTATAACGGCATCTGAATGACTTGAAATCTCTGCAAAAACTACGGTTTACTTCATTCAAGTTTTGATTCAACGTTTACTGGATTCACCAAGTCCACAAGTTGGCTTTTATGGCCGCTTCAGTGAAAATAAAAAGTTGAGCGCAAAACCGTTCAAAATTACTTTGTTATCCATTGAGTACCATTTAAAAGAGAGGCCGCATCACCGGTATATTGTATTCCCTTGTTTATGACTTTGCTCAGTTAGAATCAAGTAATATTATTCAGTCTCAAATCAGTTGATGCTGAAACGTGCACTTTGCCAAATTAAACTTGGGAAAGACACTCTCTCAGCAAAGAAAGGGAAACGAAAAATAACACTGCCTTGATCAGAAAGCAGGTCTCAAATGGAAGAAGAATTAGACATTTTGGTGCAGATGAAAGAAGCAGTTGTTGACAAAATGCATTCACTAGTTTCTTTCCGCGGGAAATTCAGTTTACATTTTCTTTGTTATCATCTGACTCATTACTGCCGTCTCAAAAGTCTAATAATCTATAAATTATCCGAGCCATTTATAAAAAGTAATCAAATTCAAAAAACAAAACAAAAACATGGTTTTATTTCGCCGGGATCTTAGCCGCCATATCTACTTTGAACCGGAAGTTAATTTCCTCAGACGTCCGCATTCTAAAAATAGATTTATTGAAATTAAGATATCCCAAGAATAGCGCGAGACTCCCTCTCTGTCCCTTATGGTCTCTTGGGTAAACCTGATATTTTCAATATAGAACTACAGACTATTCAAACTACTGTCAGAACGTCAAAACAATAAGCACAGGAAGCCCAAATCGTCAAAACCTCAAAAGAATCTCGCTTGGGCTGCCTGTGATGTGCAGACATGGATTATTACGGAAAGCCAAAAATATGCCTCAAATTATGATCTTTGGTCTCTGACAAAACTTGTCGCGATGTTGAGTTTTTATTGCATTTATTTATTTCTTTCTTTTAATATTATTAGTATTATTATTATTTATTTATTTTACCACAGACAGCTCAACCATTTCTTCTTATAATATATAAGAAGCATTTGAACCCGCGGTCTTACGGTTCGCGCACAGGCAGCCCAATATAATAGTATTCCGCGCGCTCTACCACAGGAAACCCATATAATAAAAGACTCCCGCATACAGATATCTTTTTATTTATTCTAAGTAGACTCAGAAGAAATGGTTGGGCTACCTGTGGATTTACGTCACTTTGAGCAACTTAATTGACCCTGCGGCTCTATGAAACCGTAGATTAACTCACGCACTGGGTGTGTCGCCGTGGGAAAACCTCACAGTGACACATCATGTTACCATAGAAATAATTCACCATAGTAGCGATAATGTTTCCTATATGTAACTCATTTCAGCCTATCACATGCAGCCTTTTTGCGATACATGGTGAATTAACATTTATTTTACAACTTCATGGGATGAGCAAAAAGAAAATCACTCTCATCCACCAGCGAAATAGTTGGCCGATATTGATATTTTGTCCAACAAGGATAACATGGCCAGTGTTAACGATAGTCTACATGAATACATGTTAGGACCAACGATTGAGATACACATCAATGCCCAACGTGTTCTCCTTTCGATACTGCTATTCTGTGGCATCCTGACCAACGGGTGTATGATCACTCTCTTTGCTCGGTTCAAAAGCCTACGATTTCTTTCCAACTATCTCCTGATCGACCTGACGATCGTCGAATTTATGGACCTCGTGGTGAACATTCCCATTTTCATGGAAGTATTCCTACTGACCAAAAAGATCAATCTCGATCGAGAAACAAGATGGTATGCCATGTTATTTCACAGGTTCTTTCTCATTAATGACTTGATCTCTCAAATCTCGCTCTCCATCGACTGTTTACTCGCAATCACGTTTGGAAAAGCGTTCACTGGAAAAAAGTCATCGAATACAGTTCTGGCTTTCATCGCACTGAAATGGATGACGATATTAGTTTTGCTCTTGGTGTTTTCAGTTTCAGAATATACTCTTATAACAGAAGGTGTGTCTGACGAGAACTACCAAAAACTACTATTTGGCCCTAGTCAGATTATCTGGAAAGTCGTCATCCCGAGCTGCCAATGTGTGTCGGTGTTTACAATCCTACTGACCAATTATCAAATCATGAAAACCAGAATTGTCACGTCCAAGCGATATGGGATGAAATTGTTTGGAAGAGGCAGTAAGAACAGCAACAAAGCCATCAACACGCTGTTCATAATCTTGGTCGTTCAAACGCTTTGTAAAGTTCCAGCTGCAGTGTACAGCTATGTTGGGGTGGATGACAAAATCGAGGGAAATCGATGGTTCGCATTTTCAGCCTATTACTGCCTGTTTCTCTCCAGTTCCGTCATGCCTGTCATATATTTTTCAAGATCACTGACCTTTAAGCGTGCACTGGCTCAAATACGACGACATCCCTTGGCTAAAAACGCGTATTTAGACTATGCTGCGCAGCATGGTTTGACCCATCATCGTAATGGACGCGAAATTCTGAAATTGAAGAAAACGAAAGCCAAAGCCCGCAAAAAGAAACGTCCAGAAGAGGATCTCAAAAGTGCTGCAGCTGAAGAGACGAAAGAAACTAATTTCACGACAAAATCAACATCTCGTTTGCCGCACAGCCTAACTGAAGAGTCTTTAATCGGGAAATTAAGCACGCATGCCGTTGCAGGTGACATCATGGCAGTACCTTCTACTTCCAAAGATGGAAGACCGAAAGATACTGACAATAAAAGCGGTAGTATAGTGACTGTGGGAGAGCCGAAAGGACTTCTGAACAATCAAACATCTGAACTCGAAAACCAACATGAACAAATTCCTCAGAGTGATAGAGAAGGCATTTCCAGTGAGCGTATAAAGAGTGAAGATGGAAAGAACAAAGGCAATGTCAATGGACTTTCCAATTCACCAATCACAGCTCGTACTGAAGAAGATGAAGAAGGCCACGAGTCTCGTGAGAATCACGATGCAGAGAAACGTGTCGTCCATACTGGAGACGTGAGTGATGACGAACAGTACTCGCTTACTTACTTACATGTTGATGTGCAGATTCACCGTGGGAGTTCTGTTGCTGCTCACACTGAAACTGCTCCTCCAGAGGATGTACCGACCCATCGTAGGGACTCTGTTGCTGTTGCTGATGATGTACCGACCCATCGTAGGGACTCTGTCGCTGTTCCTGATGATGTACCTATCTGTCTTAGGGACTCTATCAGTATCCCTCCTACTGACGAAAAGGTTGACAACGGCCACAGTAATGAAGGAGACGACACTCGCTTGTGACAGCATTTCCAGTCATCATTTGAGCCATGGTAGCCATTGGGTTACCAGTCATATTTCTACTATACATATAGCTAACATATTTTCCTCGTATTTCCTCTGTTTATATGCTTATATCAACAGATATTACACTCACATATATTATTGTCTAGTTGCTTCACATATGTATAATTATATATTCATTGCATCTTTTCGTATATTGTAACGATTTATTTATGTTCTATTTATTTATCGTGCGTTTTTCACACGAGACTCTGGCTGAGATGCACTGGGCAACCACATCTCACTTCGCGACTTGAATAAGTGTGGATTGACTAATTGATTGGTTGATTGATTGATTGATTGGTTGATTGAGTGATTGATTGATTGATTGATTGATTGGTTGATTGGTTGATTGGTTGATTGGTTGATTGGTTGATAGATTGACTGATTGATTGGTTGGTTGATCGATTGATTGATTGATTGATTGATTGACTGAGTGAGTGATTGATTGATTGATTGATTGGTCGATTGATCGATTAATTGATTGATTGATTGATTGATTGATTGATTGATTGATTGATTGATTGATCGATTGATTGGTTGATTGATTGACCTCTCTAGAGTAGGATAATGAACGTTGGAGCTAACCAGCCAGATAACCAAGTCTCCTCATACTAGATGACGAGGTTTGACAGAAAGTCTACCGAACTTATAAAACCGATAATTCTAGAACAATTCTGACCCTATTATATTGTAGACCAAAAAGGCGAACCTATAGTATTGATGTATTGACTTAAAATACCATTAAAATGGAAAGAAACTGAAATCCAGTGTTGAATTAATGGTATATGCCAGAGACTGGTATATGCTCTATAGGAAAGAGTTTGCTGCGCCTACGTATCAGCGGCACAAAGAGCATGCGCTATAGCAAGCAAATTGGCCATATGTGGACCCCTAATAAAAGAAAAACAAAGCCCATTCCACATTAAGCCCGAATAATTATCAACGAATCGATAGAAACCGGTAGAAATCGTATATTTATATCCTCCTCGACCCTCGAATAAGTACTAAATTCAAGGTTTCTAGTTGGAAATGAACTGATCTTTGTTCTTTAACTTGTAAAAAAACTCTCCTAGATCTAGAGAAATGTTCGTTAGACACCTATCCCGCGGCTTCAAAGTCCAATCTTAATTTCTTTCCACATGTGCAGACATGGATTACGGAAAGCCAAAAATATGCCTCAAATTATGATCTTTGGTCTCTGACAAAACTTGTCGCGATGTTGAGTTTTTATTGCATTTATTTATTTATTTATTTTAATATTTTTATTTTTATTATTTATTTATTTATTTATTTTACCGGCACAGACGGGTCAACCATTTCTTGTTATAATTTATTAATAAGCATTTGAACCCGCGGTCTTACTGGTCGCGCACATGCAGGCAGCCAAATATAATAGTATTCCGCGCGTTCTACCACAGGAAACCCATAATAAAAGACTCCGGCATACAGATATACTTTTATTCTAAGTAGACTCAGAAGAAATGGTTGGGCTACCTGTGGATTTACGTCACTTTGAGCAACTTAATTGACCCTGCGGCTCTATGAAACCGTAGATTAACTCACGCACTGGGTGTGTCGCCGTCGGTAAACCTCACAGTGACACATCATGTTACCATAGAAACAATTCACCATAGTAACTTTATTTGTATCCGATATTGAACTCATTTCAGCCAATCAAATTCAGATCAGATTTTGCGATATGCGAATTAACATTAATTTTACAATTCATTGGATGGGCAAAAAGAAAATCACTCCCATCCACCAGCGAAAGAGTTGGCCGATATTCATACTTTGTCCAACAACGATAACATGGCCAGTGTTAATGATACTGGACTTGAATACATGTTAGGACCATCGATTGAGATGCACATCAATGTCCAAATTATTCTCCTTTCGATACTGCTATTCTGTGGGATCCTGACCAACGGGTGTATGATCACTCTCTTTGCTCGGTTCAAAAGCCTACGATTTCTACCCAACTATCTCCTGATCGACCTGACGATCGTCGAATTTATGGACGTCATGGTGAACATTCCCATTTTTATAGAATTATTCCTACTGACCGAAAAGATCCATCTCGATCGACATACAAGATGGTATGCCATGTTATTTCACCGGTTCTTTCTCATTAATGACTTGATCACTCAAATCTCGCTCTCCATCGACTGTTTACTCGCAATCACGTTTGGAAAAGCGTTCACTGGAAGAAAGACATCGACTAAAGTTCTGGCTTTCATCGCACTGAAATGGATGACGATATTAGTTTTGCTCTTGGTGTTTTCAGCTTCAGAGTATCCTCTTGAAACAGAAAGTGTGTCTGAAGAGAACTACCAAAAACTACTATTTGGCCATAATCAGATTATCTGGAAAGTCGTCATCCCGAGCTGCCAATGTGTGTCGGTGTTTACAATCCTACTGACCAATTATCAAATCATGAAAACCAGAATTGTCACGTCCAAGCATTATGGGATGAAATTGTTTGGAAGAGGCAGTAAGAACAGCAACAAAGCCATCAACACGCTGTTCATAATCTTGGTCGTTCAAACGCTTTGTAAAGTTCCAGCTGAAGTGTACAGCTATGTTGGGGTGGATGACAAAATCGAGGGAAATCGATGGTTCGCATTTGCAGCCTATTTCTGCCTTTTTCTCTCCAGTTCCGTCATGCCTGTCATATATTTTTCAAGATAACTGACCTTTAGGCGTGCACTGGCTCAAATACGACGACATCCCTTCGCTAAAAACGCGTATTTAGACTATGCTGCGCAGCATGGTTTGACCCATCATCGTAATGGACGCGTAATCAATCTGAAACCGAAGAGAAAGAAAAACACCGACCGCAGAAGAAAACGTCCAGAAGAGGATCTCAAAAGTGCTGCAGCTGAAGAGACGAAAGAAACTAATTTCACAGCAAAATCAACATCTCGTTTGCCGAACAGCCTAACTGAAGAGTCTTTCATCGGGAAATCAGGTGACATCATGGCAGTACCTTCTACTTCCAAAGATGGAAGACCGAAAGATACTGACAATAAAAGCGCTAGTGTAGTAACTGTGGGAGAGAAAGGACTTCTGAACAATCAAACATCTGAACTCGAAAACCAACATGGACAAATTCCTCAGAGTGATAGAGAAGGCATTTCCAATGAGCGTATAAAGAGTGAAGATGGAAAGGACGAAGACAATGTCAATCGACTTTCCAGTTCACCAATCACAGCTCGTACTGAAGAAGATGAAGATGGCCGCGAGTCTCGTGAGAATCACGATGCAGAGAAACGTGTTGTCCATACTGGAGACGTGAGTGATGACGAACAGTACTCGCTTACTTACTTACATGTTGATGTGCAGATTCACCGTGAGAGTTCTGCTGCTGCTGAAGCTGAAACTGCTCCTCCAGAGGATGTACCGACCCATCGTAGGGACTCTGTTGCTGTTCCTGATGATGTACCGACCCATCGTAGGGACTCTGTTGCTGTTCCTGATGATGTACCGACCCATCGTAGGGACTCTGTTGCTGTTGCTGATGATGTACCGACCCATCGTAGGGACTCTGTTGCTGTTCCTGATGATGTACCAATCTGTCGTAGGGACTCTGTTGCTGTTCCTGATGATGTACCGACCCATCGTAGGGACTCTGTTGCTGTTCCTGATAATGTACCGACCCATCGTAGGGACTCTGTTGCTGTTCCTGATGATGTACCAATCTGTCGTAGGGACTCTGTTGCTGTTCCTGATGATGTACCGACCCATCGTAGGGACTCTGTTGCTGTTCCTGATAATGTACCGACCCATCGTAGCGAGTCTATTGGTGTTGCTGATGATGTACCAATCTGTCGTAGGGACTCTGTCGCTGTTGCTGATGATGTACCGATCCATCGTAGGGACTCTGTCGCTGTTCCTGATAATGTACCAATCTGTCGTAGGGACTCTGTCGCTGTTGCTGATGATGTACCGACCCATCGTAGCGAGGCTATTGGTGTTCCTGATGATGTACCAATCTGTCGTAGGGACTCTGTCGCTGCTGCTGATGATGTACCAATCTGTCGTAGGGACTCTGTTGCTGTTGCTGATGATGTACCGACCCATCGTAGGGACTCTGTTGCTGTTGCTGATGATGTACCAATCTGTCGTAGGGACTCTATCCCTCCCACTGACGAAAAGGTTGACAACGGCCACAGTAATGATGAAGGATGCGACACTCGCTTGTGACAGCATTTCACCGCTCTAGAGGGGGGATAATGGACGTTGGAGCTAACCAGCTAGATGACGAGGTATGACAATAGAACTTACAAAACTGTTCATTTTACAACAATTCTATCCCAATTATTGTTTATTAATTGTTTGTTTTTGTTTAATTGTTTGTTTGTTTAATTGTTTGTTTGTTTAATTGTTTGTTTGTTTAATTGTTTGTTTAATTGTTTGTTTGTTTGTTTGTTTAATTGTTTGTTTGTTTGTTTGTTTAATTGTTTGTTTGTTTAATTGTTTGTTTGTTTGTTTGTTTAATTGTTTGTTTGTTTGTTTGTTTGTTTAATTGTTTGTTTGTTTAATTGTTTGTTTAATTGTTTGTTTGTTTGTTTGTTTAATTGTTTGTTTGTTTGGAAATGAAGATTTTCCCTCCCGCACTACACGTGTACCATCCATTTGTACGCTCGCTTTGTTTTTGCGGTTTCCCGCCGTTTTCTAACGTTAGAGAGTTTAAGCATCATGAACGTTTATGGCGAACGTCAAACGTCAAAACTGTACACGTGATCATGGTTTTGCTGAGTTAGCTCTTCATCCTTTCGCGTTATTTAGACGTAAACGAGGTCATTTTCTCGTCAGTCTTAAGGTGATTCCCTTGAAAAAGAAGCAAATCCTAGAATGTTCTATAACTTGGCATGGTGATACATACGGTATGGAGTTTCAAAAAATGCAATAAAAAGAGGGGGTCACCGTGCTTATGTTTGCGCTACACTGCTTTGAAATTATGGTATTTTAGGTCTTTCAGTCGAGTCTCGCGTGACATCGGGTCGGGTAAATAATTTTACACAACTTAAAAGACAAACTATTAATAATGAACTAAAGTGTTTGCTATTGCTTTTGTATCTCTAGCCTATCGTCTGATAGTAAGAAAATGCTCGAATTTTGCATTGTTGTCGAAAAACAGAACAAAAAACACAGATGTTCGAAGCACCAAGAGGGTCTAAAAATCGATACTCCGTATGCTTTTAATCAATTTTTTTTATGTTTGAAATCCTAACTTTCTTTAATACTTTGCTATATACTAGAAAACTATAGTGTGATGAAAGTTATTGAATAAAAAATGGGGGTCACCGTGCTCGTTTTCGATTTATTTTTTGAAAAACTTCAGTTACGCTTGAAATATTTAACGATTTCCAATGGTTTCCAATGGTCTCCAATGTGCGCGAGCTCGATGGCGTAAGTTAGCGCGCGCTCGTCAACTAAATTTTTATTCAGAATCGTGCGCAGTAGAGCGTGCGCAATGCAAAACAAGGGAATCACCTTAAAAACATAAGTATTCATTAGGAAGTTTTTCCCGTTTATTTGACGTTTTTAAAGCGAAACTCAAAAGTTAATCTGACGTTTGGCGTTCGCCGTAAACGTGATGCTTAAATTCCGTTACAATCCCTGAATATTGGCGCTTAGCCCGAAAGCTTGGATAATAAAAAATATCATATGGTTGAAGTGACACAGTGACGCATCATGTTACCATAGAAACAATTCACCATAGTGACGCTATTTGTATCCGATTTCAGCCAATCAAATTTATTTATTTATTTATTTATTTATTTATTTATTTATTTATTTATGCACTGAAGAGTGCAGGTTCGCACTAACACCGCGACCTGTACGAAACAGTCTTGTATGTAATAAAAACCATGGAAGTCAAAGAGTAAACGTATCCAAGTCATTATTTATATATATATATATATATATATAGTCTTGCTGATGAAGGCCGAATGGCCGAAACGTACAATTAAACAGTGTACAAAGTTACAAGTTGGTGTCTTGGTTTTACCTTTATTCTACATATATATATATATATATGTAGAATATACAGCCTTTTGCAAAAATTCTGTCGCGACCAAGTATATAAGTATATAAGTATATCAGTATATCACTATATACCCGTGTGAGTTCCGCATGCCCGAACGCTACCCGTACACGCATTTCAAGATGGTTGACTGTACAAGCGTGGATTGGAGAGTCATGAATACGATACAATCTACACACAAACGTTATTTTCACATTCATTTGATAGTATAAATCTTCGGGTATATAGTGATATAGTGATATACTGATATACTTGGTCGCGACATAATTTTTGCAAAAGGCTGTATATATATATATATATATATATACAATCTGAAGGGTACCAATTTGTCCTCGAAAAGTGCTCTACAACTGGAAGTTGGAGCTTTATAGTGAAGAGTAATTAAGGACTACATTTCGTTCATTGCTGTTTAATCTACAGTTCTGTTTCGTGGGAGCACAAGTGCTCTCACTCTTCAGGATTCTTACAGCGTGATGTTGTTTTCAACTACGTGATATTTATATAGCCCTAGTCGCGCGTTTTCACGCACGGTAGCACAGTACTTAACTAAGCATTCTTTAAAAGGAACTTATTTGCATGTCTGCAACTATTAACCAATTCAGATCGCTTATTTAACGTGGCTAATTCCCTATGGCAAATGATATAGTACTTCTCAAGGTTGCATAAATTATATATATATATATATATAATTATTCTAATTATTCTAAAAGCCAAATATATAAAAGACAAAAGAAGTGCACTCAAGCTGAACTGTTTCTTTTGTCTTTTGAATGAATTCGTATGTAGGTTAAAGGTGAAACCAATGACCACCACCAACTTGTAACTTTGTACACTGTTTAATTGTACGTTTCGGCCATTCGGCCTTCATCAGCAAGACTGATTTGATCCGCTCTACTGTACAGTATGGAGCACCTAACGGCACCGATAACAAACTTCATTTGAATCTATTTCCTTTCTTTTCTTTTCTTTCTTTCTTTCTTTCTTTCTTTCTTTCTTTCTTTCTTTCTTTCTTTCTTTCTTTCTTTCTTTCTTTCTTTCTTTCTTTCTTTCTTTCTTTCTTTCTTTCATTTCTTTCTTTCATTTCTTTCTTTCTTTCTTTCTTTCTTTCTTTCTTTCTTTCTTTCTTTCTTTCTTTCTTTCTTTCTTTCTTTCTTTCTTTCTTTCTTTCTTTCTTTCTTTCTTTCTTTCTTTCTTTCTTTCTTTCATAATAATAATAATAATAATAATAATTACTTATATAGCGCCTATACAGGACTGTTCTAAGCGCTGACAAATAAAATAAAATAATATAATATAAAGGTAAATAGGACTATTGCAGCTAGTTGGCCGATTTAAATAGAAAGGTCTTGGGACTTGAAGCTGACAAGAGAAGTACATCTACGTAGATCAGGTGGAAGATTGTTCCAAAGTTGTGGGGCAGCCACAGAAAAGGCTCTGCGTCCATAGGATTTGAGGTTGAAATTTCATTCATTCATTCATTCATTCATTCATTCATTCATTCATTCATTCATTCATTCATTCATTCATTCATTCATTCATTCATTCATTCATTCATTCATTCATTCATTCATTCATTCATTCATTCATTCATTCATTCCGTTCATTCATTCATTCATTCGTTCGTTCGTTCGTTCGTTCGTTCGTTCGTTCGTTCGTTCGTTCGTTCGTTCGTTCGTTCGTTCGTTCGTTCGTTCGTTCGAGTTCTATCACAGAACGAGTCAAGTTCGAGCCCGAGTCAAACACGAGTCACGAGTCAACCACGAGTCAAGTTCGAGTCACAAAGAATTATCACATAAACTTATTGATTCCTTTATCAATGAATTATAAATCATAATTTCTCTATCCTACTATTATTTATCAGTGAAATGTTTATCATAAAGTAGCTAAAGCCGTAAAGTTTCAAGTCTCAAACTAAATCTAAATAAAGTACTTTAGCGGATCAGGTTTTCACAGAAAATAAGCCTTACCAGTTTGAAGATTGATTTATTGAAGACACTGAAAAGAACTTCTCGGAAACAACTCAAACAAGTTGACATTTACAGTGCGAATCGAAAAACCGTGGGCACCCAGAAATATTTCAGAAATCGTTTATCGTTCGTTAAACAATCAGAAACAACTCTCTAACTGCAAGAAGTTCGACTAATTTGTAGTCAGATAAATTTCTTGCAGTTAGAGAGTTGTTTCTGATTGTTCAACGGAAAATAAACGATTTTTGAACTATTTCTGGGT
This sequence comes from Actinostola sp. cb2023, assembly GCA_033675265.1. NCBI lineage: Eukaryota > Metazoa > Cnidaria > Anthozoa > Actiniaria > Actinostolidae > Actinostola > Actinostola sp. cb2023. Next base: position 6,965 of record JAUJYZ010000543.1, on the reverse strand, counting down.
GCCCACGGTTTTTCGATTCGCACTGTAATTGCTCAAAACGTTCGTCTTTCGAACGGTAAAGGCTTGTTTCCATAACCCAAACCGCCCTTGGCTGACCAAACAATAGAACGAATCTATTGTGTTACTGCATCGTTCTATTGTTTTATATTAATGAGGTCCTTTTGAGGTATCCCATTTAGCCTCCACCCTTTCCGAACCAGGTTCGCCATCTTGAATTCTCAACACAGGAAGCCCAAACACTACCCAAATTACCCCCCTCCCCCCCTCCCCCCATAAACACCTGTTGTCCGTTATTCGTTCTTACCTCATATACAGTCACATACCTGCCAACCCCCCAAGCCCTCAAATCTTGAGACTGGAAAAATAGACTAAAAAATAGCGTGCTTTAATGCCAAAAACAAAATGGCGGACAGCCCTAAGCATTTCCGAACCAAACAAACAAACAAAAACAAAAACAAAAACAAAAAAAAACAAAAAAGGATTTGTATCACCTGATAGGCGAGCGTTCACATCAAAAGACGCATATTCTAATATTGAAAAAGATCGTTACGTTGTATTACGCAATTTCACCGTAAATCAGATCGTGGTCGTGACGTGATTAGCCGGGAGATTTTGTCTTCAAACCGGGAGACCGGAAGTTGAGGTCCAAAATCTGGAGACTCCCGGCTAAACCGGGAGAGTTGGCAGGTCTGCAGTCATCCCCAAAAAGGTTGTCCAGTTGAAAAGACTACAGTACTACAATAAAGTCACGTGATTCATTATGTATATTCAATTTCCTCTCATGAAATTCAATTTGAGATCGGCAAAAGTACACAGCATTGTGAGAACTGAATGTAATGGCGCTGGTATCAACTCACAGTTCCATGCACAGTCCGCACAGAAATTGAAAACATAATGAATCACGTGACTTTATTGTAGTACTGTAGTCTTTTCATCTGGACAACCTTTTTGGGAATGACTGTATCGTCCTTGTAAAATAAATAAACAGCGTGCTTCTGCATGAAAAAATAACTCCCCTGATAGTCGTTTAGAATCAGCGTCGGACTGGACACTACATAAGACAACAGGTGTTTGTGGGAGGGAGGGAGGGGGGGGGGGGGGGGGGGGGTAGAGGGGTTAATTTCGGTAGTGTTTGGGCTTCCTGTGTTGAGAATTCAAGATGGCGAACCTGGTTCGAAAGACGAACGTTTTGAGCAATTTATTGTCAACTTGTTTGAGTTGTTTCTGAGAAGTTCTTTTCAGTGTCTTCAATAAATCAATCTTCAAACTGGTAAGGCTTATTTTCTGTGAAAACCTGATCCGCTAAAGTACTTTATTTAGGTTTAGTTTGAGACTTGAAAGTTTACGGCTTTAGCTACTTTATGATAAACATTTCACTGATAAATAATAGTAGGATAGAGAAATTATGATTTATAATTCATTGATAAAGGAATCAATAAGTTTATGTGATAATTATTTGTGACTCGAAATTGACTCGTGGTTGACTCGTGACTCGTGTTTGACTCGGGCTCGAACTTGACTCGTTCTCTGATAGAACTCCGTTCGTTCGTTCGTTCGTTCGTTCGTTCGTTCGTTCGTTCGTTCGTTCGTTCGTTCGTTCGTTCGTTCGTTCGTTCGTTCGTTCGTTCGTTCGTTCGTTCGTTCGTTCGTTCGTTCGTTCGTTCGTTCGTTCGTTTATTTATTTATTTATTTATTTATTTATTTATTTAAAGCAGAGGTGCCCAGTTCAGCAAAGCTGGTTTGATTCAGATATTTTAGGAATTAACATTAATTTTACAATTCATGGAAAAGAAAATTAAATGCTAAGATATCAATAAATGTGGCTTTGGATTCGCTCAAACAGACCATGCAGTTCTGATGGTGTTACACAGGGAGCCCAATATTTAGAAAAGCATTCAAAAACACCAAAACATTCATTTCTTGTAAACCATTTATTCGTTTTTAGTGAATGTTTTCTGAAACAATTGGATTATGCGTCTTTCTAGAGCAAATCCTAAAGTGAAAAGTGTTGTTTTTGGAACTGATGGGTGTCGGGCATTATCGGCTGAGTATCGGCTGAGTATCGGCTGAGTATCGGCTGATATCGGCTGGGTTTCGTCTCGGGAGAAAGCTTCTAGAAACAATATGGCAGTTGATGTAATATGTATTGTAAAATATTTTGTATTAAATTGTTCACTGTCTATACAGCTGGATAACAATAGACGTCATTTCCGGTCTCGTGATTCAAGGATTTTTGACAGCTGATTGATACCAAGCAATATAGTGTCTCCCGTCCTAGATGTACATAACCAAATAGACGGGATCCCTGTGTACAATACAGTAAAGTACGCGCACTTATTACGGGATCCCTGTGTACAATACAGTAAAGTGCGAGCACTTATTACGGTATCCCTGTGTACAATACGGTAAAGTGCGCGCACTTATTACGGGATCCCTGTGTACAATAAAATAAAGTACGCGCACTTATTACGGGATCCCTGTGTACAATACAGTAAAGTGCGAGCACTTATTACGGGATCCCTGTGTACAATACGGTAAAGTGCGCGCACTTATTACGGGATCTCTGTGTACAATATAGTAAAGTACGCGCACTTATTACGGGATCCCTGTGTACAATACAGTAAAGTACGCGCACTTATTACGGGATCCCTGTGTACAATACGGTAAAGTACGCGCACTTATTACGGGATCCCTGTGTACAATACAGTAAAGTACGCGCACTTATTACGGGATCCCTGTGTACAATACAGTAAAGTACGCGCACTTATTACGGGATCCCTGTGTACAATACAGTAAAGTGCGCGCACTTATTACCCAATCACTTTTCTTTGCTTTCCCTTTTTAAGATTACCACAGCCAGTAGCCCAATGTTTCCAGATGTCGGGATCCCTGTGTTTTACGCATTGAGACATAATAAACTCGATACATAGTTTCACATCCAAAGTATGAAAGTATGCTCCGAGCTTTTTGCATCCAATGCTGTACAGCGGTGTTTGAGCACATGTCATGCGCATCTTTAGGTGACGATATCTATGATGATCTGAAAGAAACACAACATCAGGACTGATCATTGAATAGATATAGGGACAGGGAGCCCGGTAATTTATTTTTGGTTGTTTTAGTAACAATACAAATTGATTCTGCGTCACTGACAGGCAGCCCAACCATTTCACGCGCAAAGGCAGCCCAGGGAGTCAGTTTAAGATTTGCAAAATCTACGACGGCGACGTCAACCGGAAGTGTAATTAACTTCTGTTCGGGATTTTGTACATTAGAGATTTAGTCCAAGCCTAAGCCTGTGAGGTTACTTCATCCACAGCGGGTATACCAACTATGAAGGTACTGAAACTCCGAACAGAAGTTATTTACACTTCCTGTTGACGCTACCACAGGAAACCTGAAGTACATCGCAGGCCGGGATCGCAGGCTCACAACTTTGACAGAGGTTGTGGTAATCCACGAGTCAGCGGCCAACGGATGCCTTTGATTTTAATAAGAATATTTAAATTCATGGGTGTGTCTGTGATCTACGTTGACACCATGCAACACCTGTAGACTTGTACTTCTATGTCATGTAATAAACCCGTGAAATACATATATAATTTGGGGGGGGGGGGGGGGGGGGATCTACGACGGCGACGTCGACCGGAAGTGTAAATAACGACAAAATCTCTAATGTACGAAACCCCGAACAGAAGTTATTAATTACACTTCCGGTTGACGTTACCCTGGTTCCAGAGGCTACTATTAGTGAGGAGGCGAGCGAAGAATGGGGCCTGGGATGGAGGATTTCGTGGACCCGACTTTCGAGACTCTGGAACCAGGGTAGGTTGGCGTCACCGTCGTAGATTTTGTAAAGCTCCCTAATCTTAATTCTTTTCGATTTGTCACTGACTTGTGAAACTTTTAAAAATATAGACGTTTCGGTCTTTGATCAAAGACCTTCATCAGTATGGAAAAAAACGCTGACATTTTTTGCGCGCGCATATCTTGAAACTATTATGAATCCTGACTGCTAATTTATAACTTAGTTGGAATCATTTTCACCCACCACTCGTTTTCGAAAAACGCCCGTCCGTTCAACGTTAATTTACCTGTATGGACGGGCGGGCCTGGGTTCCATCCAACTGAACGCAAGCTTTGTCCCTTCCTTGTGAAAACGATAGAATGTGTTTTTCTTTGAGATGTGTTCCCTGACTGAAGACTGACGGAAAACCGTTTAGAGCAGATTTCGTATGACTGTGAAAAACCACGGCACACGGCACGGTCAAAGCACGGCACGATCACGGCACGAATTTATTCGAAATCCCCAAACATCACGGTCACCGCGCGTTCCGTGCCGTAAATTTTTTACAGTCAAACGAAATCTGCTCTAAGCCGTTCAATGTTTGCGTGCAGACGAACGAAGCCCTACCTGACAAGCAAGTTAGGTACGTGTTTGTGGTATGTTGTAGTACGTGTAGAATGAGGGTTTATCACGTAATTTCAAAACTTATAGGAGACATAGGACAAAAAAATGATTATCATAGCTGGAAAGAGCTCGTTGAAATTAGTAAAAATGTGAAGTTTGGAAAAGATCGCTTCACAAATTGCGAAGACATGAATTTTCAAAAATCGAAATTTTGTATGAAAACCTTTGTTGGTAGGCAACTCTTGCCTAATTTGTGAAGCGATCTTTTCCAATTAAACTTCACATTTTTACTAATTTCAACGGAACTCTTTCCAGCTATGATAATCGCGATCGGTTCTATTTGTGGCACGATCTGCAGCAAAACATTATCCATATATCGACGAAATGGTGTCCTCATGAACGCAGACGGTATCTGAGATTCTGAGACGCATTGTCTTGGTTATAATAATAATAATAATAATAATTAGATTAGAGGGATCCGATTAGAGCCGGATAATGTCCCTATTTGAGGGTCGGGAGTACTTCATTATAACTGCAACAATGCCTGGACGACCCCCACTCTTTAATTTAAGACAGTGCGTTGTTAACTCACGAACAGAGCTGTGTAAACACGGCATAAGCGTAAGGAACTAGTGCTGTATCTTAGCTCACAGCGTCACCACAACAGTTCAGTAATCTCCATTCATTCATTCATCAGTTCATTCACTACTAATTGATAACACTTTCACACTGGCTCAGCTCGTCTCAGTTTGGACGTCTTCGTCTATAAGTACGCCGTTATTTGCGAACTTTCGCAGTCACTCCGCCGAGGACATTCTTCACTAACCTGAACTTCAGCCGTCACCCGTCAGTCTTGCTTGTTCTTCATCCATTCATCAGCCTTTCATGGCTTCAGATCCTGCATGTTTTTCAGCAGTCAGAGTACTAGTGCGTTGTAGAAGAAAGAAACTGCTTCTTCGTGTTTTAAAAGCGTCGTATTTTAATTGTTCTCCGATACTGCATTCAGTCAGCAGTTAATTTTCAATTTTTGTATCATTAGCTTAATACATAATAGTGGTACTCTGGTGCCAACTGAATCATTGGAACAACTTAATTTATTTATCACAATTTCCAGTCAATTCCAAACCAGGAAACTACTTCCCTAATTTCGCAGTGCAGTGCGTCACCACTGATCTTCGTTTTCTCTCTATTATGTCCATTCATGCTTTTATACACGGACTCGTGGATCGAAGCGACGTGGTTGTAGTATACTGCGTTCCATGGTCTGATTGTTTCAGTACAGCTATATATATATACGGCGTCTGTGACAACTAGTGTTCAGTTTTACAACCCATTGAATATTCTGGAAAAGGTACTTTCCTTCCCACTCTACCTTCCTTCATCCTTCAGTCACCATTCTTTCACAGTTTTATTTTCATCGTTGGTAGCGTAGCTTTCCATACCTTTTGAGATCCAGTGTTTTCCTGCCTGGTCAGTGTATCTCGTGGAACAGAAACCAGTACTTTTTTCTACGTATTCACAGCCATGAAGCTACTTCAACCAACTCACGTCCAGCCAACATCTGATTCTAAGTCCATCCACCAGCATCTCTGCTTTACAGTGATCGAATTGCATGGTAGCTGGATATTTTATTCATAGCAATATCGGCGTTAGTACTCGGCATCAAAGAGCGCCGTCAAGATCTTTTGTGCTGGTACACGACACCTATTGCTGCAAAATATGATTCCAACGCCCTAGATAGCATCCTAATTACGACGATATTACATCAAAATAACAACGATTCCTGCAGGAATCCCACGTGTCATTGCCGAGTCTTTTCCGTGACGAAACAGAGAAAACATTTCTTCGTCAACTGAAACTCAACAACAAGTAACTACCGCTTGGGGGTCCACTTGTTGCTTGAGCGGTGATGCGGCGATTGTGGTGGATTAAGTAAGAGGACAAAACGGCGTATCAATTCCACGTGTTCTGGTTGAATATATAGAATGAAGAATGCACAATAAAACCACTTATCTGTAATGACCGATTTGTATGACACCATTGTTGGAGTACTTATTGAACAATAGCCTTTGTCCATTCTATTCGTATATCAGTGCTTCTTTACATTCGTCAGACATAAAGCTCGGCTGGGTTCGTCTGAAAAACAAATAAACTGTCTGTATTGCTCTTACTTAACCTAAAGCTAATGCCGTAGGGCATGTGGGCTTGAAGGAAAAAGGCTGGAATTAAATGGTCATGGCTGGTCATGGCGGGACGCGCCAGAGATTCGTCCGAAAAAATCGTTTCATTTCGTACAATTTCCAGGAAATGATCACGCGCGCAGCGCCGGGTGATCGTTGGTGCAAGGTGTCGGGAATTGGCCCGGTGTTCAGCCGTGCACATAACTTATCGTTAGACTTTCCTTGGAGTTTCGTTACTGGGGTATTTGTGTCCGTATAAGTAGGGAGTTACATTGGAAAAAAACTCACGGTAATTGTTCTTTGCCGCAGAAACTTCTCACAATTACAGATAATTTACAGAATGCTTTCTATTGACTTTGCAGCTGGTGTTGTGG
>JAUJYZ010001325.1:0-108900 GCA_033675265.1 Actinostola sp. cb2023 | reverse complement strand
TCTAAAATCTCACAGCGATTCTTGACATTCATGACTTGGAAACTTAATATTAGCTGGATGATTTTATGAGTTTTGACTCGAGTTCAATGTCCCCCATTGTCCAAAATAACTTATTTTATAATATTTAAGTAGATCCGTAGATGTCTCGTTCTACTTACCTGGTACTTGTTATACCTGTAGAATCCGAGATACTCTACTTGTATTCAGCCTTAGATGTCCAGAACAAAAATAATAGATTCGTAGATCCGTAGGATGTACGTTCTGCTCTGGGTACTTGTATACCTGTAGAATCGAGATACTCTTAACTTGGATTCAGAACTTAGATGTCAGAACAAAAATAATAGTATTAGTATATCCGTATATGTCCGTTCTACCTGGGTACTTGTATACCTGTAGCAATCGATATACTCTACTTGGATTCAGAACTAGATGTCACAACAAAAATAATAGATTAGTAGATTCCGTATATGTCCGTTCTACTTGGGTAACTTGTATGACCTGTAGAATCGATTACTCTACTTGGATTCAGCCTTAGATGTTCATAGACAAAAATAAGATGGATTAGTAAATCCGTAGATCCTTAGATGTCCGTTCTAACCCTGGGTACTTGTATACCTGTAGAATCGAGATACTCTACTTGGATTCAGACTTAGAATGTCAGAACCAAAATAATAGATTAGTGAGATCCTAAGATGTCCGTTCTACTGGGTACTTGTATACCTGTAGAATCGAGATACTCTACTTGGATTCAGCCTTAATGTCAGACACAAAAATAATATGTTAGTTAGATAAACTCTACTTGGATTTCAGACTTAGATGTCAGAACACAAAAGAATAGATTTAAGTAGTATTCCGCAGATGTCGCGTTTGCTACCTGGGTACTTGTATACCTGTATAATCGAGATACTCTACTTGGATTCAGACTTAGATGTCAGAATCAAAAATAATCGATTATGTAGATCCGTAGATGTCCGTTCTACCTGGGTACTTGTATACCTGGAGAATCGAGTATACTCTACTTGTGTGATTCAGACTTAGATGTCAGTCAACAATCATAAGAGATTAGTAGATCCGTAGATGTCGCGTTCTAACTCTGGGTACTTGTATACGTACCTGTACTAATCGAGATACTCCTACTTGGATTCAGACTTAGATGTCAGACAAAAAATAATAGATTGTAGTAGTCCGTAGCTGTCCGTTCTATGCCTGGGTAGCGTGTATATCATACACTCTGTAGAATCGAGATACTCTACTTGGAATTCAGACTTAGATGTCAGAACAAAAATAATAGATTAGTAGATCCGTAGTATGTTCCGTTCTCACCTGGGTACTTTGTATACCTGTAGAATCGAGATACTCTACTTGGATTGCGACTTAGATTCAGAACAAAAATAATAGATTAGTAGATCCGTAGATGTCCTGTTCTACCTGGGTTCTTGTCTGACCTGTAGGAATCGAGATGACTCTACTTGTATTCAGACTTAGAGGTCCGAACACAAATAACTCGATTAGGTATATCCTTATATGTCCTTTCGACCTGGTACCTTGTAATACCTGTAGAAAATCGAGATACTCTACTTTGGTTCATACTTATATGTCATGAACAAAAATAAGGAGATTAGTAGAATCCGTAGAATGTCCGTATCTGACCTGGGTACTTGTATACCTGTAGAATCGAGATACTCTACTTGGAGTTCAGCCGTAGATGTCAGAACAAAAATAATAGATTAGTAATCCGAGATGTCTCTTCTACCTGGGTATTGTGCTACCGTAAATCGAGATACTCACTTGGATTCAGACTTAGTGTCAGAACGCAAATACTAGATTAGTAATCCTAGATGTCCGTTCTACTGTACTGGTATACCTGGCGAATCGAGATACTCTACTTGGATTCAGACCTTAGATGGCAGAACAAAAATAATAGATTAATTGATCCGTAGATGTCCGTTCTTCCTGGGTACTTGTATTACCTGTAGACTCGCTATACTCGACTCTGTAGAATCGAGATACTCTACTTGGATTCAGCCTTAGATGTCAGAACAAAAATAATAGATTAGTAGATCCGTAGATGTCCGTTCTACCTGGGTACTTGTATACCTGTAGAATCGAGATACTCTACTTGGATTCAGCCTTAGATGTCAGAACAAAAATAATAGATTAGTAGATCCGTAGATGTCCGTTCTACCTGGGTACTTGTATACCTGTAGAATCGAGATACTCTACTTGGATTCAGACTTAGATGTCAGAACAAAAATAATAGATTAGTAGATCCGTAGATGTCCGTTCTACCTGGGTACTTGTATACCTGTAGAATCGAGATACTCTACTTGGATTCAGACTTAGATGTCAGAACAAAAATAATAGATTAGTAGATCCGTAGATGTCCGTTCTACCTGGGTACTTGTATACCTGTAGAATCGAGATACTCTACTTGGATTCAGACTTAGATGTCAGAACAAAAATAATAGATTAGTAGATCCGTAGATGTCCGTTCTACCTGGGTACTTGTATACCTGTAGAATCGAGATACTCTACTTGGATTCAGACTTAGATGTCAGAACAAAAATAATAGATTAGTAGATCCGTAGATGTCCGTTCTACCTGGGTACTTGTATACCTGTAGAATCGAGATACTCTACTTGGATTCAGACCTTAGATGTCAGAACAAAAATAATAGATTAGTAGATCCGTAGATGTCCGTTCTACCTGGGTACTTGTATACCTGTAGAATCGAGATACTCTACTTGGATTCAGACTTAGATGTCAGAACAAAAATAATAGATTAGTAGATCCGTAGATGTCCGTTCTACCTGGGTACTTGTATACCTGTAGAATCGAGATACTCTACTTGGATTCAGACTTAGATGTCAGAACAAAAATAATAGATTAGTAGATCCGTAGATGTCCGTTCTACCTGGGTACCTGTATACCTGTAGAATCGAGATACTCTACTTGGATTCAGACTTAGAGACTCTACTTGGATTCAGAAGATGTCAGAAAAAAAATAATAGATTAGTAGATCCGTAGATGTCCGTTCTACCTGGGTACTTGTATACCTGTAGAATCGAGATACTCTACTTGGATTCAGACTTAGATGTCAGAACAAAAATAATAGATTAGTAGATCCGTAGATGTCCGTTCTACCTGGGTACTTGTATACCTGTAGAATCGAGATACTCTACTTGGATTCAGACTTAGATGTCAGAACAAAAATAATAGATTAGTAGATCCGTAGATGTCCGTTCTACCTGGGTACTTGTATACCTGTAGAATCGAGATACTCTACTTGGATTCAGACTTAGATGTCAGAACAAAAATAATAGATTAGTAGATCCGTAGATGTCCGTTCTACCTGGGTACTTGTATACCTGTAGAATCGAGATACTCTACTTGGATTCAGACTTAGATGTCAGAACAAAAATAATAGATTAGTAGATCCGTAGATGTCCGTTCTACCTGGGTACTTGTATACCTGTAGAATCGAGATACTCTACTTGGATTCAGACTTAGATGTCAGAACAAAAATAATAGATTAGTAGATCCGTAGATGTCCGTTCTACCTGGGTACTTGTATACCTGTAGAATCGAGATACTCTACTTGGATTCAGACTTAGATGTCAGAACAAAAATAATAGATTAGTAGATCCGTAGATGTCCGTTCTACCTGGGTACTTGTATACCTGTAGAATCGAGATACTCTACTTGGATTCAGACTTAGATGTCAGAACAAAAATAATAGATTAGTAGATCCGTAGATGTCCGTTCTACCTGGGTACTTGTATACCTGTAGAATCGAGATACTCTACTTGGATTCAGACTTAGATGTCAGAACAAAAATAATAGATTAGTAGATCCGTAGATGTCCGTTCTACCTGGGTACTTGTATACCTGTAGAATCGAGATACTCTACTTGGATTCAGACTTAGATGTCAGAACAAAAATAATAGATTAGTAGATCCGTAGATGTCCGTTCTACCTGGGTACTTGTATACCTGTAGAATCGAGATACTCTACTTGGATTCAGACTTAGATGTCAGAACAAAAATAATAGATTAGTAGATCCGTAGATGTCCGTTCTACCTGGGTACTTGTATACCTGTAGAATCGAGATACTCTACTTGGATTCAGACTTAGATGTCAGAACAAAAATAATAGATTAGTAGATCCGTAGATGTCCGTTCTACCTGGGTACTTGTATACCTGTAGAATCGAGATACTCTACTTGGATTCAGACTTAGATGTCAGAACAAAAATAATAGATTAGTAGATCCGTAGATGTCCGTTCTACCTGGGTACTTGTATACCTGTAGAATCGAGATACTCTGGGTTAGATGTCTTGTATACCTGTAGAATCGTAGATACTCTACTTGGATTCAGACTTAGATGTCAGAACAAAAATAATAGATTAGTAGATCCGTAGATGTCCGTTCTACCTGGGTACTTGTATACCTGTAGAATCGAGATACTCTACTTGGATTCAGACTTAGATGTCAGAACAAAAATAATAGATTAGTAGATCCGTAGATGTCCGTTCTACCTGAGTACTTGTATACCTGTAGAATCGAGATACTCTACTTGGATTCAGCCTTAGATGTCAGAACAAAAATAATAGATTAGTAGATCAGTAGATGTCCGTTCTACCTGGGTAATACCTGTAGAATCGAGATACTCTACTTGGATTCAGCCTTAAATGTCAGAACAAAAACTAAACCCTACTTGTTATGAAATAAACTATGCGCAAACAACTAACTTCTCTTTGTCATAAGAAGCAGTAAAATATGACAATGTTGACAGAAATAGTAAACACACTAATGAAAAAGTCACGCCTAGGACGGTGATTAGTGCTTAGACCAACATCTCAAGGTGTCGCCGAGGGTAGATTGAACCCACCCTTGGATCGAATAACGCAATTTTTTGGGAGGCCTAAGCTCGTCATGTTCTATTGCATATGGTGTATACAACACCTGCCTTATGGGCGAATCATAAAAATAATGAAAATAAAAATAAAACTAATAGTCGGTCGAACCTGATCAGAGCTCCCTGAATCCTATATTAGTAAATGGCTATTACTCACTAGTCCAGAACTGTACCCACCTTTCTCAATAACTATATAAATACTGCGCGCGAAAAGACATTTTCAGACAACTTCTGGTACATACTCTATTCTGTATAATAAATATAACAATAATTTCCCTTGTTACGTGTAGATACGAACTGGTATCACATCATTAAAGCTTTCCCCAATGGAGGAAGTGTTCTACAAACATGGTATGTATGTCACCATGGAAACAAGGATATACCTAACTCCAACAGTTATATATAGAAATATGTAAATAAATAATTATATTATTGTTTAGCTTAAATAATGCCTTTCAATAGGAAATTATCTATAAAACAATGTTATTAGATTTAAAAGGGAGGAAAAAAAGAAACAAAAGGTGTCATGACTGGGACTCGAACTCGCGACCCCAAGTTGGAAATGAGCAAAGCATGCCGGGAAATTATTCAAAAATCGACCATACACCCAGACATTAATGCTGAGTCACCGTATGTTACGTATAGGATGAAGATTTCGGCCCCATCCGCGCTATCGAGCAGTACATCAAATCAACTTAGCATTCAAAGAGGGAGGGAGCAGTCGGATCCTAAGCCATCAAGAACTGTCCCTACTAAGCTATTGAGCCCGCTTTCTGATTTGGACGACGAGTTTAGCTAGTCTATTTGAACAATGGTCATTGTTGTGCAAATTAGATGCCTGAAGTCCTGAGGGAAAGCGCAACTAATGAGTGTTTATTGTCACATTACAAAGATCCTAATGAACTTGTTGTGTCTACAGATCTTGTAAAAAGACGCATGCCTTTCGTTGTGTTACTATCATTCCCTAAGGCTTAGTTTTATGATAATTCTGATCAAACGAAATGTTCTTTACCGCAGATGTTGATCTCGAGATTTGGGCTCACGAACATTCGTATGAAAGACGTCTCTAGCCCGTCTATAGTCACAAGGTAAGACAAACTTGATCAGGATTTGTGCAATGAAATTGTCAGTTCTCTGTATCACTGACGCCTTCAAAGTCAACTGCAGTGATTTCCTCAACTTTGTACGAAGCATTTGGTTTCTCTGGACATTTTAGCACTGAGAGAGTTACTCCTTGAAAGAGGAAGAACATAGTAGACGAGCCGCCTCTAAGAGGAAGAGCTTCAATGCCTGCGTGTACATTAGAGCGGTTATTTACTCTCGCGCTTCGCACAGGATTTCTTGAGAATAGACAGGCGCGCTGGCAACATTAGGATGATTAGAAGGAATAAAGAGCCCCTACCGTCAGACCGACCTCTATGTGAAAGTATCACTGAAGTGAAGTGTAGTTGAACATAGAGCGACAACTAATTTTAAACGACAAAACTGAATCCCCGTTTTCAATTGGTTCGCCAGTCGGCTGTTTGATATGATATTGTTGTGTTATTTACTTTTATGTATACAGTGTGTTGCCCTAAATCCGGCCGCTTTTTGCATTAATCGCTGTATCTTACTTTAGAAAAATAGCAGCGGTCTAAAAATCAGTCAAAGGCTAGATTTCTCTTTCACCTACCTTGTCACAAATTGACATTTGTTTCACTTCAACATTGAGCTTGCTATATTCAAAAATATTGATCGAGGTAGATGCCCTATAGTCGGCCAGGTTGCCCTAAATTCCGGCCATAAATAAGCAGGAATTGCTCGGTAAGTTTTGACATTATCTTCCATCGTTTTAACTATTTTATTTCCGCATTGCTATAATAAAGGACTTTAAAGTCATTATACATGAAAAGATTGTAAAGATAAATTGTAAAAAGACCGAGAAAAGACACTCCTCTACTTCATTGGGAACCGCACCCGCAATGACATCTGGGGTGCTTACCATTTACCCGGAAAAACTGGAAATTCCGCTTTGAAAATCAAATTATATGTGTATTTCCGATCGGAAAGTTAGAATTCCGGAAAACTCGGGCTTCTGTTTCAGCATAGTTAATAACTATGGTTTCAGGTAATCCGGCCACTTTTCCCGCTCTGTTTTGTATGTGATTTGTGGCCGGATTTAGGCATACCGTACCAAAATATGCACGTAATTTCACCTGACCTACACTTCCGTTTATTTAAGCCGTTCATGATTGTTTTTCTTTGTGTCCAAAGCTACTGATTAGCGTCGTATTTCTGTCAAATATAATCTGTTTACGTTCCATAACTTACGAGGAAATGTTTGAAGACTTTGCCCGCATGACTTAAGATGCACGAAAACATGAAAATTACTGAAGCGATTGTTTTACCTACTTTCAAAACACATTTGAATTCCTGCCTAAAAAGCGGTCAGGAATCCTACAACAGCAGTTAATAAACCTAAACTCATCAATAATTCATACGATTATCTTGTTTGTCATTTTTTGAAATATTCGAGAAATCACAGCGCTTTAATGTTAAATTGGCCGGATTAGGGTACGGCCGGTATTTAGGGCAACACACTGTACACCAGCGATGAAAATCAGTCATAATCATAACAAATTGAGTGTACTGATAACATAGTACCAAAATAATACGATCTCACATCGAGGGACAATTTTTCAGCCTAAAATAAGTTCTCGAATGCAAAGAATAAGCTTAGAAGAAGTCAATTTGTGCTATTTTCGGCTGGGGAGCTAGTTAATAAGTATTGTACTTTTGAGGAATGTTATATATATGCAAAATATTTGAGAATACTTGAATGTAGATAACTCAAATTCACAAAATGTGACCTTCAATGTGTCAGTACTAACGTTCACTGTGAAGTGATCTCTTGAAATCATCTTCGATGAGAATAAACCCAAAGGACAATGTAGCTGGTATTAGGATAACTCCTTGTTTTGGCGGATTTTGTTCCTTGATATTTTATCATCTACGACCCTTATACGAAAACAAGACGCTCACTCGTGCGTTCACTCGTGCCCTGGTGCAATTGCCTTATCTGAACCAATCAAAAAGCATGCACCAAAAGTGCCTTGTATACGGGGTATGCGGCTAGTGCAGTCTTTGTAAGCTTAAATATATTTAACACAAACAAACGATGGCCGTTATCAGAACCGTCTGACCTATGCAACCTCAAGACGTACCGAAAACGTACTGATTCGAGATGTTTATCACCGACAAACAGTCTCCCTCGTCACGCAACTGTCATTGTCATTGTCATAACGTTTGGTATTGCCGGCCCGTGGACCAACATTCAGTATTCCGAGCTATAGACTAGCTAGCGGAGGAGGCTATATTTTACAGTATATCAGTAAAAACGTTAATAGTCCGACTTCACGCTACTAGAGCGTCTTCTTTCAATCTAAATTTAGACGAGAAAAGACTTAGATTTTCGCCCCTTGACCTCCGGTGCTTCCCCTGATTGGTTCGTGCTTTGTAATCTTTCTTGTGGCCAGACTTGATGTCTCCTTCCGGCCATATATAGCTCTCAATCTAAATTGAGACGAGAAAAGACTTAGATTTTTGCCCCTTGATCCCCGGTGCTTCCCCTGATTGGTTTGTGCTTTGTAATATTTCTTGTGGCCAAACTTGATGTCTCCTTCCGGCCATAGCTCGACGCTTACGAACAACAACAAAAAAAGAACAAAAATACGGTCTCGAAACCTAGACCCGTGCGCCGGCCTTCGGCCTGGGCACGAGTAAAAAATCATCTACAGCAAAACAAAAGTAGGCAGACTATTGAACTCCTTTCAGATATTTTCTTGAACATCATTCTAGAGACGAAGATCGCTCACTAAATCTCCCACCGCAGTGCAATTTGCAAAGAAAATGGCGGCAAATCACTTTCAAATCTGAATTCTAACGCATGCGCAGACTAAATGTATACATGTTTACAGGCCTGTGTTTCGGGTAGTCATTTCTAGAACTGATTAACGAAACATGAGTGTTCTATCACTTTTAGTTATAACACTCATGTTTATGCATTGCAATTTAATGGTATCCGTAGTGTTAACAATCCGGTATCCGTAGTGTCCAAATTTAGATATTCCCGGTTTTTTAATCTTTTCCAGGGACTTCATGTTAATCTTATACCCCATTCACACCAAACCTTGTTTAGTTAAACTAAGTTTATTCTCGCTTCTCTAATTCGAGGGCATCTAATTTCACAAGAATCAAACTACCTGAAATTTATACTGTGCAACATAAAGGACAGTTTACCAGCAGTTTTGTGCCAAAAGTTTCATGGCGTCTGTAGATAATTTTCTAAACCTGTTTAGTTAAACCACCTTAAACCATGTTTAAGCCTTGGTGTGAATAAAACCTGGCAGGTCTGTATGGGGGTATAATGGTCCATGCACCTGACCAAATGGACTGCTCTCATTGGACTAATAGCTCATGAATTATTAATTAGTTTTAGAATATTATATAAAGTTTGAGTAATAGGAACGTGTTTAAATGAAACCATGAAGTTTGCGTAATTATCTTGGTTGCAATTCAAAGGAAGAAGTGGAACTAAATATCACAATGAACATCCTCCTTGTCTTACGTTTTGAAAAGGCTAACAAAGCTGTAAACAGTCTTCTCCATTTGTCCAAATCATTTTCAATATTTATCGGACCAGACAGGACGTTTCTAAATCAACGTCCGTGAGAAACAACTTCGTCGCGATGTCTGCAAACTCGACGTCTGCACCATCACGAAGCCTCAACCACTGCAGTAATTTAAAGTACGAGAGGGTGGTATTAGCTATAATAATTGTAGTGTTGGGATTTTTACTAAACGGATCCATCATCATCGTATTGGTTCGTAAACGTCGTCGCCTGTCAGTCGGTAATTTGTTGATCCTTCACTTGGCTGTTGGAGATTTCTTGTTTTTTTGTAACACTATCTCCTTACCTTTTCCTTTTGCTGCTTGGGAGTCCGCTAATCTTCAAGCCATTATTCTGCCAATTCACTGCATTTTTCAGTCGATTGTCCATTGCCTTATCCATGTATTTGATAACTATCATGGCAATTACTCGTTGCTACAGCGTATTGAAGCCTTTTCACTATCGCGCAAACGTGTCCCCGTCCATTGTGAATCGATTATGCATTGGTGCTTGGTTTGTGTGCTTGATTCTCTTATTAACGTCCTTATTCGGCTGGGGTCAGTACGAGGTGATTGATGTCCAGTGTTGGTGTGGTTTAAATTCCAGTAAACACAAATACAATTGGTTCACGTTTTTCTCCCTCGTCTTTGCACTACCAATGTTGGTGAATACAATAGTTTTTACAAGCACAGTGAAGTTTTTGATTAGTCGTATAAAGAAGATCAGTCATGGAGAAGAAAAGAGAAAAGAGACAGTTGAAGCCAAGCTAGCATCTTCAGGCAAGCTGACATTCTCAAAGGCAGAAGGAAAAAAACTCTGAAGTTCCTGAAGTCGGTGTACATGGTACGTACGCAAGGAAAACAGATGTGGAAGACAATCAGATGATAGAAGAAAATGAAACTCCACGAGGTAAAAGAAGCGTTACGTTTATTGTTAAGGTTGATGTTCACAATGTGGATTCAAGACTGGGTCTGGATTCTCAAGAAAATCCATCAAAGAATTACAAGAGTATGTATCCCAAACAACCAGGCAACCTAGACCAGAAAACCAACATAGAAGACGTAGTTCATTTACAGTATGTCGATGAAATTCAGGGAATCGAAACAGAGAACGATAAAGAAATCGAAACAATTGGAAAAGTCAATCATAGTTTAGTAGATGAAGCTGATGAACACACTTCGACTAAATTGCCATCAATACCTAGCACATCCAATGAAGGAAATGAATACACGAAGTCAAGACAGAATCAGCGCCACTCGAAAGGAAATATGTCAGAAAAATCAGCAGATAGGGAGTACCGATTAACTGTTCTTGTTATTTTAATGTTTATTTCGTTCGTTTTGTGTTGTGGTCCTATTTTCATTGTTAATAGTTGGTATGCTCTAACTCCCGAATCTGTTCCTCTGAAAGCTTTAGTAATTAGTCGTTTTCTTGCCGCACTGAATTCAGTTCTCAATCCATTCTTGTATGGGTTCATAAGCAAGGAAATACGATCTAACGTATGGGGTTTGTGGAAGGGGTTATTTAAAAGAATGTTGTGTAGAGCCCAAACTGCTGAAGTTGTTCAGCCTTAACTCGATATTAGAAATGTATTTTTGTTAACCGTAAAACGTAGATAAACTTTTATCGTTGATTTATTTTGGACGAAAGTTCTAATAAAAGAGTTTAATTTACATGTAGGAAAGATAGCATGTGTTTCTTGATTATCATTTTACACAATTTTCCCATAGCCTACAATGAAAGGGTTTTTACATGAGGCAATTAACACATACAAATATCGGGCGCGATTTGGTCCAAAATTAAGATTTCTTAATTATCTATGGTTGATTGCGTTCCATCTTTTTTCTCAGTGATAAATCAACGCACACAACTCAGTCGAAGACAAAAAAACAAAAAAAACTCGCTCAAATACACAATACACTTTATCGTTTGTTTTGAACACAAGCTGTCCAATTGTAGCCTGAGAAAACAGCCGCCTCTCATCGGGTTCAAATTTTAGTTCACCCGAGAGAGACGTCTGAGATTCGATCCGAAAAATCCCATACTGATGACGTAAATTATGCAAATCATTCGCGTGCCACACAAACTCAACGGCTCACTTTGGTGAAATATTTCACCTCAATGAAGAGGAAAATCAACACTTTATTGCTCAACAATGAAATAAAAACACATAAGCTGTATTTCCGAAAATTATTTGTGCATCTCAAAGCATGGAAACGTGTGTGTTTATTTAAAGCTTGACCTCTGTCACACACACCATCGTAAATATCGAGACTTTGTACAAATATTTGAAATTCTGTCAACGTCTTATTTCCAGCTTACCTAAATAAGTCGCAGACAACCGGTGCAAACGGTGCCAACGTGTTTTGCAAATGATATCGCAGTAGACTCTGGGATCGATATTCGTCCAAAACTCTTTGCGAATCTACTACAGTGTTGTTTACGTCCGCCATTTTATTGCTTCGATAAGAATTGAGCTGGACGAGTACTATAAACGATGGAAAACACGGAAGCAGTTTCGGAAAACAGCAAAAGCACAAGATAACAATATTTGAATAACAATAATAATAATAATAACAATAACAATAATAATAATAATAATAATAATAATAATAATAACAATAACAATAATAATAATAATAATAATAATAATAATAATAATAATAATAATAACAATAACAATAACAATAATAATAATAATAATAATAATAATAATAATAACAATAACAATAACAATAACAATAACAATAATAATAATAATAACAATAATAATAATAATAATAATAATAATAATAATAATAATAATAATGGTCGTTCTTATATAGCGCATTTCACATTCGTTCCAATGCGCTTTACAACCGATGGAGGACTTTTTCGGGCTGCATATGAAAGGCGCCTATATAGCAGCCGAGCAATAGTTAGAAACTATTGTTAGACATGCCACATCGACGCACCTAACTAGACACGAAACAAGACCAAATCTCCATGGATACCGTCGAATGAACAATTCAGAGCGCACGCGCGAGCCCAATAATGTTGTGCAAAGCATGCAAACGGCGCCAACATGTTGTGACATGCTTAATCGATCACGAGAACAATAGAAATGTTGGCCGATGTTGGGTCAAAAGTTTGACTGGATTCAAACTTCACCCAACGTGTTGCCCAACTGCAGGGTGTGCAAACGGCGCCAATATCTTGAGCCCAACAAAGTTGGGCAATGCTGCAATTGTGCCAACATGTTGGCACTGTTTGCACGGACCTGTAGAATAATTGACAGCTATGCCATGAACAAGGCGATATTATAACCCTAATGCTGAGAACATATAATGGTACTTACAGACTTCCTAATGTTTTTGAAGAACATTGAGTATATAAAAAATAAACCTTTATACCATTCTTTTTTGTGATCGAATACTGCAGACAGCACATTTCAAGAGCATATAATGTTAATGGATTAAATTAGGAAACGGTAGTTCGTATTCAGTGATCTTTCCATGGAGAACAGTTTCAGCAGATGTCTTTAGATTTATCAATCTATGGAGTTTTATTTTATCTGAAAAGACAGATATTATTATTAAGATGTTATACACGTTGAAACCTCAAAATGTTCTTGATTTCAGTGAAGCAAATATTATTTGCTGCCCGAAAATCTATCTTGTCATAATGAATGAATAGCTTCAATCGGATAAACTGAGTGTCCTTATCGAACGCGCTCGATCTGCACTGATTAACGTGAAGCAAAGCCTTCAAAGCCTTAGTACCGCAAACATATCTTATTGCGTTTGCAGTATACTTCTAAATGCAGCATCTAGACTCATTAGCCTTTCAGGAAAGTCAGAACTCATAACACCTATATATTAACGGAGCTATATTGGCTCCCAGTAGAGCAGCGTATTTAGTCGGGCTTCCTGTGGAAGCTCTGACTCTAAAAATGAGAAGCGTTCTTTGTCGTCGTCGTCATCGTCGTCGACCTCAAATCCAGCGCATGCGCCCTGTGCCGGTCGAAGGAGACATGAAGTCTGGCCAAGAAAGATTAGAAAGCACAAACCAATCAGGGAAAGCACCGGAGGTCAAGGGGCCAACATATAAGTCTTTTCTCGTCTAAGTCTAAATTTAGATTGAAACAGGACGCTCTAGTAGCGTGAAGCCGGGCTATTAACGTTTTTACTGATATACTGTAAAGTTCGCAGTACTGAAATTGCAAGGAAAGCATGTTCTATCTAGCTCGAGTCACGCAACGACGAGCAACCAAAAACTGTTTCAATCGCACTATAAGATATCTATATTTAGGTCAAATAGGTTACATTTCATTTAGAAGCCCGACTTCACGCTAGAAGAGCGTCTAGTTTATATTAAAATAGAGATTATTACATATTAAGATCATGATATTAAATTATTCACGAGGTTTTAATGCCATATCACGAATTTAACGAGTGAGTCCGCGAGGAAGTGAGTGATATGGTATTAAAAACGAGTGAATAAAAATCATATCATGATCTTAATATGCCATAATTTGTTAACACACATTGTTAACACACAATATACAGTGCAAAAGGTCTAAAGCAACTTTATTAAAATCACTATAGAAGGTCATTGTTTGCTCACCGCCAAAGCCGGCAAAATTTCCTTGATATATCCATCGACTACTTCGAAGCCACAGATCGAAGACGTCAAAATGTGGCGAGAACAACAGTCACGCCACTCGACCGTACTTTTTTCTTCTCACCACATTTTGACGTCATGTGTGCATCCGATAGAGTACAGACGCACGGGAAGATGGAATATATTTGTTAATTATCAATGTAGATCAGGTAAGCATTATTGGCCGAAGCGGTAGGCTGAGCCGGGCCAATAACATTTGCCGAGACATTGATAATTCGGATATCATCAAAACCGAAATCAATAATTGTTTTATTATACATTGTCTAAGTGAATTGACTCATAATGCAAATATATAAGCAATCAATTGCCAACAACAACAACAAACGAATGACAATGACAGCACTGTAGTAACCTACAGATAACAACCAATCCATTGACCTACGCAGGCTCGTTTTTGCAGATAACTGCCTACAGATAACCACCAGACCGCTGAAATATCGCTGGCGCGCACTGATAGTTAGAATTATCATATCTGTAGGCTCTCGACCAATAAGAATACAGATACTGAGTACAATGTATAATAAATATAGTTGTATCACTAGGCTACCTACAATTTAGTGAGTACTGCCTGCTACTGGATTGGTGTGATGTGATTGCATGGTGGGTATAATAAATATAGTTGTATAACTAGGCTACCTACAATTTAGTGAGTACTGCCTGCTACTGGATTGGTGTGATGTGATTGCATGGTGGGTATAATAAATATAGTTGTATAACTAGGCTACCTACAATTTAGTGAGTACTGCCTGCTACTGGATTGGTGTGATGTGATTGCATGGTGGGTATAATAAATAATAGTTGTATCACTAGGCTACCTACAATTAGTGAGTGCTGCCTGCTACTGGATTGGTGTGATGTGATTGCATGGTGGGTATAATAAATATAGTTGTATAACTAGGCTACCTACAGTTTAGTGAGTACTGCCTGCTACTGGATTGGTGATGTGATTGCATGGTGGGTATAATAAATATAGTTGTATAACTAGGCTACCTACAATTTAGTGAGTACTGCCTGCTACTGGATTGGTGTGATGTGATTGCATGGTGGGTATAATAAATAATAGTTGTATCACTAGGCTACCTACAATTAGTGAGTGCTGCCTGCTACTGGATTGGTGTGATGTGATTGCATGGTGGGTATAATAAATATAGTTGTATAACTAGGCTACCTACAATTTAGTGAGTACTGCCTGCTACTGGATTGGTGTGATGTGATTGCATGGTGGGTATAATAAATATAGTTGTATCACTAGGCTACCTACAATTAGTGAGTACTGCCTGCTACTGGATTGGTGATGTGATTGCATGGTGGGTATAATAAATATAGTTGTATCACTAGGCTACCTACAATTTAGTGAGTACTGCCTGCTATTGGATTGGTGTGATGCGATTGCATGGTGGGTATAATAAATATAGTTGTATCACTAGGCTACCTACAATGTAGTGAGTGCTGCCTGCTACTGGATTGGTGTGATGTGATTGCATGGTGGGTATAGTTAATATAGTTGTATCACAAGGCTACCTACAATGTAGTGAGTACTGCCTGCTACTGGATTGGTGTGATGTGATTGCATGGTGGGTATAATAAATATAGTTGTATCACTAGGCTACCTACAATTTAGTGAGTACTGCCTGCTACTGGATTGGTGTGATGTGATTGCATGGTGGGTATAATAAATATAGTTGTATCACTAGGCTACCTACAATTTAGTGAGTGCTGCCTGCTACTGGATTGGTGTGATGTGATTGCATGGTGGGTATAATTAATATAGTTGTATAACTAGGCTACCTACAATTTAGTGAGTGCTGCCTGCTATTGGATTGGTGTGATGTGATTGCATGGTGGGTATAATAAATATAGTTGTATCACTAGGCTACCTACAATTTAGTGAGTGCTGCCTGCTACTGGATTGGTGATGTGATTGTGACAAAACTGATGAATACAGAAATACTAGCCGGCATAGTTTGGTGATCGATGCTAGGGGACTTGTTACCTACTCACCTAGCTTCTGATTCATTGAGGCTACAAGTGCAAACAATTCACCGTGAGATATTAGACTAAGAATTATAAACATAAAAGTTGCTAGAAACGCACGCGTCTTACATGAGGTTCAGCCGCGAACTAAAGAATGACGAGCGCACTTTTGTTATACATGTCCAATACTGCTACCGGATTCCGGTGGCCGAAACGTTTTACAAGTCGATCCGTTGGATCTGTTGGCCACAGGGAACCCATCTCGTACATCGGCTTGGCGCACCTCCACTCCCCTCCCCTACCATCAACCCACATGCCACCACAGGAATCCATAATAATTAATAATATTTTTTCTGTGAGATTCGTGCTTGGGCTAAATTGTCGGCGAGCGGTACTGTTCGTTCCGGTGGATAATTTCCCATCAACCCACATGCTACCATCACAACTAACTCATCGATCATTTAAATCATCTAATATATGATATGTCGTTCTAAAAACATTCGGCCATCGGTCGCTCGATCGTTAGCTGTGGCGAAGATAGAGTATGTTTACATCGAAATAATCCACATCACAACTAACTCGTCGATCATTTAAATCATCTAAGATGTGATATGTCGTTCTAAAAACATTCGGCCATCGTTCGTGCGTTAGCTGTGGCGAAGATAGAGTATGTTTACATCGAAATAATCCACATCACAACTAACTCGTCGATCATTTCATTCTAAAAACATTCGGCCATCGGTCGCTCGATCGTTAGCTGTGGCGAAGATAGAGTATGTTTACATCGAAATAATCCACATCACAACTAACTCATCGATCGTTTAAATCATCTATGTGATATATATGTCGTTCTAAAAACGTTCGGCCATCGTTCGTTCGTTTATAGCCGTGGCGAAGATGAGCGTAGATAGGCGTATATAGGCGACCGATCGAAGAGCATCTGGTGGAAAACGCGGAGTGCGGATCGAGTCAAGTTATAAATCATGGTGTGGTAGTCTCCGCGTTTTCTACCAAAGTGGAAAACGCGGAGTTCTAAAAAATTAAATGAACAAATAAATGAAAAACTGTTCTTTTTCGCCTCCAACAATGGATTTTCTTTCTTTCTTTCTCTCTCCCTCTCGATTTTTATATTACTGCAAAATAAACATAGACCAGTCATTCACTGAGTTCTATTTAACAACAAGACGCTCAAGGCGCTCAAGACGCTCGGGCATTATGACAAGGACAATGTCAGTTGCGTGACGAGGGACCTGACAATGACTGACAGTTGCGTGACGAGGGAGACTCATAGATAAATATATCCGATTCGTACGTTCCTAGCACGTACTTGGGACGTCCAGTTGAGTTCGATATACGCTCGGAAACTATTTGACACGTTTGAGCGAATCATACTTTCGGATTTAGTTCGATAGACGTTCGGAAACTATTCGACCCGTTTGTGGCGAACATGAATATGCAACCTCAAGTGACCTCAAGTACGTTTAAAGACGTACCACATACGTACCTCGAAGAGTCGGAGATCTTTATCGATGCTCACCGACACAAATAGTCTCCCTCGTCACGCAACTTTCATTGTCATAATGCCCGACTAGACGTTCATTGAGCGTCTTCTTCTGTAATAGATCCCTAAAATCTAAGGACGTTTTGATTTCGATTGTATTTTTGCCGTTCACTGACCTGTTTTGAGCGTCGAAATTCTGTTTTAAATAGCGCTACGCGGCGGTTCTAAAACAAGAGCGAACTATTTGACCCGTTTGAGCATAGAACAAGTATATAAATAAGCTATTAAAACTACTTTGGCATGATCCCAAATTTCGTACATTGACCTTGCTCGCCTTTGCGTTGATGAAGTTTTGAAGTACGATTTCTACGATTTCTTTTCCTTCTGAATTTTTCAAACGTCGAATCAAATAAACATCCATAATTATATATCTGAGAAATGTGTTTCGTTTTACTGTCGGATACTTTTTAAACGGTTTTTCACGGCGCGTGACGACAGTCAGGCAGCAAGCAAAGCGAGATTAGCTATCAAAACAAAATCTACTGGAAAATCAAACCCTCGCTCTCTAGCTTCAGAGACATAACAATATAACATGTAGACGATTCAGACTATGATCTGGCGAAGCTCGACGAAGCTGCTAACGGGTTTTTAACGGCATGGCCTATAAAAAAAACCTTTGCAAACGTGGAATGAAATAAACATCCATCATGAGTTACTGAAAATAGCTCGACTGGCTCGACTGTTTGCATGACTTCTGTACATATAGCTTTTTGTCAATAGGGTTCCACTAGTCAGTTACTTTTCTGACAATTCAAGGGTCTTTTTCCGAATAGACCTCTTTAGCTTGTATGCAAATTGCCCATTTCAGATCATGTGATGTAAACACTGATATTCTCTGGAGAATTTGTCCTTTATATTTCTTAAATTTATTCGTTTATATTGAAAGGACTAATTATCCAGAGAATATCAATGTTTACATCACATGATCTGAAATGGGCAATTTGCATACAAGCTAAAGAGGTCTATTGTTAGCCAACTCAAGGTACTTTTAAAAGGCCTGGTTCAAGCCTTAAATACCAGAAAAACGAAAACAATTGTAATGTCTAATCATTTTGACTAAACATCACAAAAAATTGGCATAGATTTAGAGTTTTATATCATCCAAAACAGCGTATCACGTGGTTAACCACGTGACAAAGAATTTTGAAAACAAAATATAAAATGCGGTCGCCAGTTTAAGAGGAAAGTGACAGCAAATAGTTGTGTATAATCACGTTTATGATCATCTATTAATCTGCGCTTAGGAAACCTGTCTCTCGCTTTTTGCAAGGAGAATATTTCCAAAAAGAGGTCACGTGACCATTTCATCAGTTTATATTTCTGTAGTTTTCTCTTACACTATAATTCCGAGACAGGTTTTCTAAACGCTATTTTCCGCCACAAGGTCACGTGACCACATGACGTCACAATTTTTTAGAACAAATTGTCACAATTCTTGTATATAACCTTATGCCTAAATATGAGTGCCTAAGTAAATAAGAGTAGCGAGTTATTATTATTTTGCCAAACAGAAAGACGAACTGCCCTTTTAGAACTTTTCTTTGGAGTATGAAAGGTGTTCTATGAGTCAACGTTAGTTGTAAAAGTCAAGAACGCTGTGTGACTGTACTCGCATCGAGTACGTTGGAAAGAAACAGGGATCCTGAAATAGTCGAATTGAAATGGCCGTTGCTCGGCGAGTTAATTAAGGAAGAGACAGGAAAAAAATCACGAATGTATCAAGAAGAGTGATGGAAGTTTGCTGAGAAAGTGGCGTTTTGCTTCGCAATGATGTATTTTGGAAGAATATCCAAGTCAAATGTTGATCATTTTCGAGGTGTGAAATTGCGTCAAAAACACGCATATTTTCGATTTCTATGAAAAGCACATTGAACTAATGCCCAGAAATCGGACCTGTGAGTCAGTTTACTTGAGGTTAAAATTGGAAGAGTTATCTAGTTGTCACTAATAACTGGCCATGGGATCGATGTTACGAAAATTCAGAAAGTTAGAATTTTTCAAAGCAGTATCGATGTTTACGCCCGGTTTCGGCCGGTGTAAGAGTCAATGGGTTAATATCATCCTTCATAATATTCATTAATAATTCATTAGGCAGCTGTCCAATCTGTGCTCAGCATTCTGGTCACGTGGCTACCTTGTAACTCTCATACAATTTCCAAGAAACTTAAAGCACAGGGAGGGCTTGAATAGTTGTCAGGGAATGCAATTTGTTTGCAATTGTTCATAAGTATGATACAGAATAGTAATAAAGCTTATTACTAATATATAGACCTTATTAGTATTCTGTATCAGATACAGAATACTAATAAGCTCTATAAGTATTCTGTATCGATCAATGCATTATATGAGAGGAACAATACATTACATCCGCTAAAAGCTAATTAAGAAAATTACTCGTTAGATTTTGTTCCGCAGTTTCTTTAATGTAACTCTCTTCCTCTATTGGAGCTAAGCACCTTCACAGTTTTAACTTACTTACTAATGATATAATCATTGGATTTCTAGCTTTGTGCGGCAATACTTTCACAATCTCAAATGAATTATAACAAACTTTGAAAGACACGAGATTACTTCAAATTAAGGACTTAGCACAGTTCTCGCTAAATATTGCGTTACTTGATACATTATTATTTTCAAGAACCTCGAATTAGAAGATGGTAAATTAATGTTTATCGAACTAGAACTTCATACGGAATTTATGTGTCTTTCCTTGCTATACCTTGTTTTACGAGACATCTGCCAGACTTCAAAAATCTTTACATTCCACATTGTGCTAGTTCAGTTGGGCACATTCCCTCAACAACTGACTCTCTTGTGATGCACTTTTGCATGGCAGTTTACGAAAATTCAGCCAGCCATCGTCTCAAATGCCCATCTTAGCTCTATGACCTTCCTGTGAGAACTGTTCTTGATTTGATTGAAAACTAGACGCTCTATAAGCGTTCACTCGGCTGGTGGAATCATTAGTCTGCGAATACAGCCTCTTTTCGGTGGTCGCGCCGCCAAAATAAAAAGTGGCTGTATATAAACTGTGAATGTGCCAATTTTAGACTCTCCCCTCCCTCACAAGAGCGATTTTTTGTCGCCGACCGCCATGACAGTAGCATACAACACGATTGTGATTATAATAAACAGATTCTACAGTTTTTCTCATCTTTATTGTCATTGAATCGTCATGATGAATATTTACATACAACTGCATAGCTTTCTCTACTATATCATGATCATCAAATATATTCATGGCAGCTTCTGTTGACGACAGAACGTACGATACAAGAACACTAATGCACAACAATGTCAACATTGCAAGAGACACGATCGACAAGACCACTCCAAAAGTAGTATTTTGTGACATATACATTGTACTAACAACAAGTAAAAGGCAAAACAATACTAAATTTATCATATTCACTATGATTCTTTTGGTTGGCGACTGTTGTTGAACATTTCTTGTCGTCGTTCATCAAGGTCGAGGCTTCAGCTTGATCAGTCTGGTATTCATCAGAATCGGAGTAGTACTTTTCAGTACAAGAGTTTATAGTCAAGTTTTTAGTCATAGTTTCGTCATTTGTAGTCATTTGTTTGCCATTTCTAGCCATGATTTGCTCATATTTGCTCATATTTTGCTCATTTGATTTCATAGTTTGCTTTGATTTCTCTTTGATTGCTTTGAGTTCGCGGAACGGCCTGGTCCAAAATCGCTCACTGACATCTTTTAGCGTAGGCCTATCGCGAACGGCGTATGCGTTTGTAAGCATAGTGAGCGTTTGGAGAAGTAGGTGATGAAGAACTTCAAGAGACATCGTTTCAATTTTTTTCAAACCTCAGCAGTAAACTGAACTATATGGACCAATCGAATGACATGCTGCTGTCGGGCTTCCTGTGGCCGGGATGGAATGGACGGTCTAACCGGAAAAAAAGCCTAATTTAAGACTCGGCGTCTGCCACAGGCAGCCCAGCCGAGTAATAATGAAAACTCCGTTGGCATTTCATTCACAATTAAAGCCCTCCTTGGAAAACCAAACAAAAAAATGTATTCTAAATGAAAAAGCATTCATATTACATATTTGCCGTATTTGTTCTTTGTATATGTCTCAATGAGCAATCAACTCTATTAAAAAACTACCAATTATGAAAAGGAATAAAACATTTATTAAACAATCGATATCTTAACTAAGCTATAATACCAAACTGCTTTCATTGTTCAACAATGAAAGCAGTATCGTATTATAGTGCGGTCAAGCAATCGGAATGACAATTGAATGCTAAAAGAACAGTTATTATATTCTTTTCATCTCAATCAGTGATTAAACAATATAATAAGTAATTTACAATATGAGTGACAATGTTGTATCTTATTTACAATCTCGAGCCGAAGATACAACATTGCCACTCATATTGTAAATAATACTTCGACCGTGATCTGACTAAATAGCAACAAAACATAATTACACAGGCAGCCCAACTAATGCCGCTGGCTACTCGCAGTAATCGTCTAATGGCTTACAGCAACTATGACTTCTGATGAGTGAATTCTGACATGATCAGTCAGATGGATTTTCTGGACACATTTTTTTACCACAGTAAGAACATTGGAATGGCTTCTTTCCAGCATTACTTTGTAGATGCCCTGTAATGTAAGGGATGTATTGTGCTCAAATGTCTTGTCACAAGAAAGACATTTGTATGGCTTCTCTCCAGTATGAATTCTGATATGAGTTGTGAGATGGCTGTTGTGGCCAAACTTTTTATCACAATAAGTATATTTGTATGGCGTCTCTCCAGTATTAATTTTGAGATGATAATTGAGATGGCATTTGCGGCTAAACTTTTTATCACAATAACAACATTGGAATGGCTTCTCTCCAATGTAAGACTTTGAGATGAGATATGAGACAGCTTTTCTGGCCAAACTTTTTATCACAATTAGTACATTGGAATAGCTTCTCACCAGTATGAATTTTGAGATGAGCAGTGAGAAGGCTTTTGTGGCCAAACTTTTTCTCACAGTAAGAACATTCAAATGGCTTCTCTCCAGTATGAATTCTGAGATGATCATTGCGAGTGCCTTTGTGGCCAAACTTTTTATCACAGTAAGAACATTCAAATGGCTTCTCTCCAGTATGAATTCTGAGATGAGTTGTGAGATGGCCTTTGTGGCCAAACATTTTATCACAGTAAGAACATTCAAATGGCTTCTCTCCAGTATGAATTCTGAGATGAGCAGTGAGAATGCCTTTGTGGCCAAACTTTTTATCACAGTAAGAACATTCAAATGGCTTCTCTCCAGTATGAATTCTGAGATGAGCAGTGAGATGGCTTTTGAAGCTAAATTTTTTAACACAGTAAGAACATCCAAATGGCTTCTCTCCAGTGTGTTTGCCATTTCCATGAAGGTGACTTTCCACAATCTCTTGAGAATGTGAAATAACATCATCGATGGGTGAATCTGTTGCTTGAGTGCTGTTTTCAGCTGATTCCTTTTCAGTGGTGAAATCTAATTCCTCTAAAATACTCAAAATTGATAAACGTTCATCCACGTGGACAGCAGAAGCATTTTTCAACGAATTCCCATCAACTGTATTAACTGTATTATGACTACTATCACCTACAACTGTTGGATGTGGTTGACTTGCATCATCCATGTTGTTGTCAGTTAAACCTGTATCGATGTACATAGAAGAACAGCCATTACTACAGCCATAATCATCTGTGTATATTATTGGTTGACCAAATATGATGTTGTATTCTATTGAACCCTGAAATGAAGTACAGGAACAATATATCAATATATATTAATTAAAAAAAACCACAATTGTTCAGTTATTAATAATACGATGGGATCATCTTTGTAATACTCAGTGTGTTTGTAAAGTCTTAGAAAAACAGACAGAAATTTGACAGCCTCGTTTGTAGTAATGACCCGATATAATTATTTGGGCTTTTAAAATCTGTTTGTAACTCAAAAACTGATCGTGTTTAGGAGCATGCGCAACATCGAAAATGCTTATGGTTTGACAGATCATTAGCTGAGTCAAAAGTAGTTAGTACTGACCATCTTGTTAGTGAGATAGTCATGTAAGTACAGACACAGAGGATAGCCACTGATAAAGGTTTGAGTGGTTTGAGTGGAGTTTTGAGTGGTTCTTTTACGTTCCTCTAACTCAAGTGTAGTGTAATATGGAGAGACGGAACCGACATTTACGTGATCATCCGAGCCACGTGAAGGTCTTTTCGCACTTTGTTCTGCCTGATCAACGGACCAGTGAGTGACGTCTGATTCAAAAGTTTAGCAACAACAAGTGGAATGGTTCAAGCTGAAGGGTTCACCCTGGTTACCAAATATAATTATATTAAATACTAGTATACACAATGGGAAGGGAGTGCTGCCTTTTTGGTGAGGAAATTAAGGAGCTGATTTGTCTGAGATGATTTTGCATATGAATGTAGTCGTTTGATTTGTTTGACTCTCTTTCTATACTAAAGGGTTTGTCGTCTCGTGGCTACACGCTCTAGATGCTCTACATGTAGATGCTCTATTAGCGTCAACTCGGGCTTCTTAATAAAGCTATTTGGATAGGTTAAATGAGAAACCTATCGCGAGTCCTACATTAGTAGTATTAGACTATTACTTGCACAATTTCATAACTGATGGGTTCCCTGTGGTGTGTCATGCGGTACACTAACACAGTACGGTCAAATAATGAGGGGTTCCCTGTGGTGAGTCATGTGGTACACTGTAACACAGTAAAGTCAATAATGATGGGTACCCTGTGGTGTGTAATGGGGTACACTGTAAAACAGTAAAGTCAAATAATGATGGGTTCCCTGTGGTGTGTCATGGGTACACTGTAACACAGTAAAGTCAAATAATGATGGGTTCCCGTGGTGTGTCATGTGGTACACTGTAAAACAGTACAGTCAAATAATGATGGGTTCCCTGTGGTGTGCCATGGGATACACTGTATCAGAGTAAAGTCAAATAATGATGGGTTCCCTGTGGTGTGTCATGAGGTACACTGTAACACAGTAAAGTCAAATAATGATGGGTTCCCAGTGGTGAGTCATATGGTACACTGTAACACAGTAAAGACAAATCATGATGGGTTCTCTGTGGTGTGCCATGGGGTATACTATAACACAGTAAAGTCAAATAATGATGGGTTCCCTGTGGTAAGTCATGTGGTACACTGTAACACAGTAAAGTCAAATAATGATGGGTTCCCTGTGGTAAGTCATGTGGTACACTGTAACACAGTGAAGTCAATAATGATGGGTACCCTGTGGTATGTAATGGGTACACTGTATCAGAGTAAAGTCAAATAATGATGGGTTCCCTGTGCTATCGTGTCATGGGGTACTCTGTAACACAGTCAAGTCAAATAATGTTGGGTTCCCGGTGGTGTGCCATGGGGTACACTGAAAACACAGTAAAGTCAAATCATGATGGGTTCCCTGTGGTGTGCCATGGGGTACACTGTAACCAAATAATGAAGGGTTCCCTGTGCTGTGTAATGCGGTATACTGTAACACTGTAAAGTCAAATAATGATGGGTTCCCTGTGGTGTGCCATGGGGTAGACTGTATCAGAGTAAAGTCCAATAATGATGGGTTCCCTGTGGTGTGTCATGGGTACACTGTAACACGGTAAAGTCAAATAATGATGGGTTCCCTATGGTGTGTAATGTGGTACACTTTATCAGAGTAACGTCAAATAATGATGGGTTCCCTGTGGTGTGTAATGTGGTACACTGTAACACAGTAAAGTCAAATAATGATGGGTTCCCTGTGATGTCATGTGGTTCACTGTAACACAGTAAAGTCAAATAATGATGGGTTCCCTGTGGTGAGTCATGTGGTACACTGTAACACAATAAAGTCAAATAATGATGGGTTCCCTGTGGTGTGTCTTGGGGCTACACTGTAATAGAGTAAAGTCAAATAATGATGGATTCCCTGAGGTGTGTCATGGATACACTGTATCAGAGTAAAGTCAAATAATAATGGGTTCCCTGTGGTGTGTCATGGATACACTGTATCAGAGTAAAGTCAAATAATGATGGGTTCCCTGTGGTGTCGTGTCATGGGGTACTCTGTAACACAGTAACGTCAAATAATGTTGGGTTCCCGGTGGTGTGTCATGGGATACACTGTAACACAGTAAAGTCAAATAATGAGGGGTTCCCTGTGGTAAGTCATGTGGTACACTGTAACACAGTAAATTCAATAATGATGGGTACCTGTGGTGTGTAATGGGGTACACTGTAAAACAGGAAGGTCAAATAATGATGGGTTACCTGTGGGGTTTCATGGGGTACCCTGTAACACAGTCAGGTCAAATAATGATGGGTTCCCTGTGGTGTGTCATTGGGTACACTGTAAAATAGTAGAGTCAAATAATGATGGGTTCCCTGTGGTGTGTCATGGGGTACACTGTAACACAGTAAAGTCAAATAATGAAGGTTTCCCTGTGCTGTGTAATGGGGTATACTATAACACTGTAAAGTCAAATAATGATGGGTTCCCTGTGGTGTGCCATGGGGTAGACTGTATCAGAGTAAAGTCCAATAATGATGGGTTCCCTGTGGTGTGTCATGGGTACACTGTAACACAGTAAAGTCAAATAATGATGGGTTCCCTGTGGTGTCGTGTCATGGGGTACTCTGTAACACAGTAACGTCAAATAATGTTGGGTTCCCGGTGGTGTGTCATATGGTACACTGTAACACAGTAAAGTCAAATAATGATGGGTTCCCTGTGGTGTGTCATGGGTACACTGTAACACAGTAAAGTCAAATAATGATGGGTTCCCTGTGGTGTCGTGTCATGGGGTACTCTGTAACACAGTAACGTCAAATAATGTTGGGTTCCCCGGTGGTGTGTCATATGGTACACTGTAACACAGTAAAGTCAAATAATGATGGGTTCCCTGTGGTGTGCCATGGGATACACTGTAACACAGTAAAGTCAAATAATGAGGGGTTCCCTGTGGTAACTCATGTGGTACACTGTAACACAGTAAATTCAATAATGATGGGTAACCTGTTGTGTGTAATGGGGTACACTGTAACACAGGAAGGTCAAATAATGATGGGTTACCTGTGGGGTTTCATGGGGTACCCTGTAACACAGTCAGGTCAAATAATGATGGGTTCCCTGTGGTGTGTTATGGGGTACACTGTAAAACAGTAGAGTCAAATAATGATGGGTTCCCTGTGGTGAGTCATGTGGTACACTGTAACACAGTAAAGTCAAATAATGATGGGTTCCCTGTGGTGTGTCTTGGGGCTACACTGTAATAGAGTAAAGTCAAATAATGATGGGTTCACTGTAGTGTGTCATGGTGTACACTGTATCACAGTAAAGTCAAATAATGATGGGTTCCCTGTGGTGTGTAATGGCATACACTGTAACACAGTAAGGTCAGATAATGATGGGTTCCCTGTGGTTTTTCATGGGGTTCACTGTACCAGAGTAAAGTCAAATAATGATGGGTTCCCTGTGGTGTGTAAATGGGGTACACTGTATCAGAGTAACATCAAATAATGATGGGTTCCCTGTGGTGTGTAATGGGGTACACTGTAACACAGTAAAGTCAAATAATGATGGGTTCCCTGTGGTGTGTCATGAGGTACACTGTAACACGGTAAAGTCAAATAATGATGGGTTCCCTGTGATGTCATGTGGGTCACTGTAACACAGTAAAGTCAAATAATGATGGGTTCCCTGTGGTGAGTCATGTGGTACACTGTAACACAGTAAAGTCAAATAATGATGGGTTCCCTTTGGTGTGTAATGGGGTACCCTGTAACACAGTCAGGTCAAATAATGATGGGTTCCCTGTGGTGTGCTATGGGGTACACTGTAAAACAGTAGAGTCAAATAATGATGGGTTCCCTGTGGTGAGTCATGTGGTACACTGTAACACAGTAAAGTCAAATAATGATGGGTTCCCTGTGGTGAGTCATGTGGTACACTGTAACACAGTAAAGTCAAATAATGATGGGTTCCCTGTGGTGTGTCTTGGGGCTACACTGTAATAGAGTAAAGTCAAATAATGATGGGTTCACTGTAGTGTGTCATGGGGTACACTGTATCACAGTAAAGTCAAATAATGATGGGTTCCCTGTGATGTGTCTTGTGGTTCACTGTAACACAGTAAAGTCAAATAATGATGGGTTCCCTGTGGTGAGTCATGTGGTACACTGTAACACAGTAGTAAAGTCAAATAATGATGGGTTCCCTGTGGTGTGTCTTGGGGCTACACTGTAATAGAGTAAAGTCAAATAATGATGGGTTCACTGTAGTGTGTCATGGGGTACACTGTATCACAGTAAAGTCAAATAATGATGGGTTCCCTGTGGTGTGTCATGGGGTACACTGTAAAACAGTAGAGTCAAATAATGATGGGTTCCCTGTGGTGTGCCATGGGGCTACACTGTAACACAGTAAAGTCAAATAATGATGGGTTCCCTGTGGTGTGTCTTGGGGCTACACTGTAATAGAGTAAAGTCAAATAATGATGGGTTCACTGTAGTGTGTCATGGTGTACACTGTATCACAGTAAAGTCAAATAATGATGGGTTCCCTGTGGTGTGTCATGGGGTACACTGTAAAACAGTAGAGTCAAATAATGATGGGTTCCCTGTGGTGTGCCATGGGGTACACTGTAACCAAATAATGAAGGGTTCCCTGTGCTGTGTAATGCGGTATACTGTAACACTGTAAAGTCAAATAATGATGGGTTCCCTGTGGTGTGCCATGGGGTAGACTGTATCAGAGTAAAGTCCAATAATGATGGGTTCCCTGTGGTGTGTCATGGGTACACTGTATCACGGTAAAGTCAAATAATGATGGGTTCCCTATGGTGTGTAATGTGGTACACTTTATCAGAGTAACGTCAAATAATGATGGGTTCCCTGTGGTGTGTAATGGGATACACTGTAACACAGTAAAGTCAAATAATGATGGGTTCCCTGTGGTGTGGCATGGGGTACACTGTAACACAGTAAAGTCAAATAATGATGGGTTCCCTGTAATGTCATGTGGTTCACTGTAACACAGTAAAGTCAAATAATGATGGGTTCCCTGTGGTGAGTCATGTGGTACACTGTAACACAATAAAGTCAAATAATGATGGGTTCCCTGTGGTGTGTCTTGGGGCTACACTGTAATAGAGTAAAGTCAAATAATGATGGGTTCCCTGAGGTGTGTCATGGATACACTGTATCAGAGTAAAGTCAAATAATAATGGGTTCCCTGTGGTGTGTCATGGATACACTGTATCAGAGTAAAGTCAAACAATGATGGGTTCCCTGTGGTGTCGTGTCATGGGGTACTCTGTAACACAGTAAAGTCAAATAATGAGGGGTTCCCTGTGGTAAGTCATGTGGTACACTGTAACACAGTAAATTCAATAATGATGGGTACCTGTGGTGTGTAATGGGGTACACTGTAAAACAGGAAATTCAAATAATGATGGGTTACCTGTGGGGTTTCATGGGGTACCCTGTAACACAGTCAGGTCAAATAATGATGGGTTCCCTGTGGTGTGCCATGGGGTAGACTGTATCAGAGTAAAGTCCAATAATGATGGGTTCCCTGTGGTGTGTCATGGGTACACTGTAACACAGTAAAGTCAAATAATGATGGGTTCCCTGTGGTGTCGTGTCATGGGGTACTCTGTAACACAGTAACGTCAAATAATGTTGGGTTCCCGGTGGTGTGTCATGTGGTACACTGTAACACAGTAAAGTCAAATAATGATGGGTTCCCTGTGGTGTGCCATGGGATACACTGTAACACAGTAAAGTCAAATAATGAGGGGTTCCCTGTGGTAAGTCATGTGGTACACTGTAACACAGTAAATTCAATAATGATGGGTAACCTGTTGTGTGTAATGGGGTACACTGTAACACAGGAAGGTCAAATAATGATGGGTTACCTGTGGGGTTTCATGGGGTACCCTGTAACACAGTCAGGTCAAATAATGATGGGTTCCCTGTGGTGTGTCATGGGGTACACTGTAACACAGTAAAGTCAAATAATGAAGGTTTCCCTGTGCTGTGTAATGGGGTATACTATAACACTGTAAAGTCAAATAATGATGGGTTCCCTGTGGTGTGCCATGGGGTAGACTGTATCAGAGTAAAGTCCAATAATGATGGGTTCCCTGTGGTGTGTCATGGGTACACTGTAACACAGTAAAGTCAAATAATGATGGGTTCCCTGTGGTGTCGTGTCATGGGGTACTCTGTAACACAGTAACGTCAAATAATGTTGGGTTCCCGGTGGTGTGTCATGTGGTACACTGTAACACAGTAAAGTCAAATAATGATGGGTTCCCTGTGGTGTGCCATGGGATACACTGTAACACAGTAAAGTCAAATAATGAGGGGTTCCCTGTGGTAAGTCATGTGGTACACTGTAACACAGTAAATTCAATAATGATGGGTAACCTGTTGTGTGTAATGGGGTACACTGTAACACAGGAAGGTCAAATAATGATGGGTTACCTGTGGGGTTTCATGGGGTACCCTGTAACACAGTCAGGTCAAATAATGATGGGTTCCCTGTGGTGTGTTATGGGGTACACTGTAAAACAGTAGAGTCAAATAATGATGGGTTCCCTGTGGTGTCGTGTCATGGGGTACTCTGTAACACAGTAACGTCAAATAATGTTGGGTTCCCGGTGGTGTGTCATTGGGGTACACTGTAACACAGTAAAGTCAAATAATGATGGGTTCCCTGTGGTGTGCCATGGGATACACTGTAACACAGTAAAGTCAAATAATGAGGGGTTCCCTGTGGTAAGTCATGTGGTACACTGTAACACAGTAAATTCAATAATGATGGGTAACCTGTTGTGTGTAATGGGGTACACTGTAACACAGGAAGGTCAAACAATGATGGGTTACCTGTGGGGTTTCATGGGGTACCCTGTAACACAGTCAGGTCAAATAATGATGGGTTCCCTGTGGTGTGTTATGGGGTACACTGTAAAACAGTAGAGTCAAATAATGATGGGTTCCCTGTGGTGAGTCATGTGGTACACTGTAACACAGTAAAGTCAAATAATGATGGGTTCCCTGTGGTGTGTCTTGGGGCTACACTGTAATAGAGTAAAGTCAAATAATGATGGGTTCACTGTAGTGTGTCATGGGGTACACTGTATCACAGTAAAGTCAAATAATGATGGGTTCCCTGTGGTGTGTAATGGGATACACTGTAACACAGTAAGGTCAGATAATGATGGGTTCCCTGTGGTGTCGTGTCATGGGGTACTCTGTAACACAGTAACGTCAAATAATGATGGGTAACCTGTTGTGTGTAATGGGGTACACTGTAACACAGGAAGGTCAAACAATGATGGGTTACCTGTGGGGTTTCATGGGGTACCCTGTAACACAGTCAGGTCAAATAATGATGGGTTCCCTGTGGTGTGTTATGGGGTACACTGTAAAACAGTAGAGTCAAATAATGATGGGTTCCCTGTGGTGAGTCATGTGGTACACTGTAACACAGTAAAGTCAAATAATGATGGGTTCCCTGTGGTGTGTCTTGGGGCTACACTGTAATAGAGTAAAGTCAAATAATGATGGGTTCACTGTAGTGTGTCATGGGGTACACTGTATCACAGTAAAGTCAAATAATGATGGGTTCCCTGTGGTGTGTAATGGGATACACTGTAACACAGTAAGGTCAGATAATGATGGGTTCCCTGTGGTGTCGTGTCATGGGGTACTCTGTAACACAGTAACGTCAAATAATGTTGGGTTCCCGGTGGTGTGTCATGGGGTACACTGTAACACAGTAGTCAAATAATGATGGGTTCCCTGTGGTGTGTCTTGGGGCTACACTGTAATAGAGTAAAGTCAAATAATGATGGGTTCACTGTAGTGTGTCATGGGGTACACTG
The DNA here is from genome assembly GCA_033675265.1 of Actinostola sp. cb2023. Lineage (NCBI taxonomy): Eukaryota > Metazoa > Cnidaria > Anthozoa > Actiniaria > Actinostolidae > Actinostola > Actinostola sp. cb2023. Next base: position 77,219 of record JAUJYZ010001325.1, on the reverse strand, counting down.
TATCACAGTAAAGTCAAATAATGATGGGTTCCCTGTGGTGTGTAATGGGATACACTGTAACACAGTAAGGTCAGATAATGATGGGTTCCCTGTGGTGTGTCATGGGGTACACTGTAACTCAGTAAATTCAAATAATGATGGGTTCCCTGTGGTGTGTAATGGGGTACACTGTGCAGTGAAGTCAAATAATGATGAGGTCCCTGTGGTGTATCTTCCCTATCTGTAACACAGGGATCCCAAAGGACATTAGAGAGACTATATAGTGTTTCCTTTTTAAATATAATGTAGTATAGTTATAAATGTACATGTAACTAACAATGTACATTAGAAACATGCAAAAATAAAGTACAATTTACAACAAGCCTGTACAATTTACTATTATATATTTACATGAGGCTATGTAAACACGCCTGAAGAAAACAAACCCAGCGCGCGCTCGATTGTCGTCAGTAGAGCGCGCACTTCAACTGAAATGTTATTCAAAAACACAACAGAATCCTCAACTTTCTTGCCATGTTTGTCACCATTGTTGTTCTTTTTTAATCAAAAAATCATAGTTTCAGTGTATCACAATGTTTTCAACACCAGAGTTGAAGAAATGTTTGATTTTAAGACTAATTGTTTTAGAGAATACCTGAACTGACGCTTTGACGTGTTTTACTTGATCACAACAAGCTCGAGCTCGGTTCATTTAAAACGAACGCTGATTGGCTGTTCAACCCATGTTTGATGTTACGAGAATTATTATCTCGTTATTTTACAAAACAAATAGAAAACGCTTTCCTGTGTTTACATAGCCAGATATAAACACTCGGAAAAGTTATCGACTTCTTCCAAACTTCCCTCATGTTTATATCAGGCTATATGTAATCAGGAGAAACGTTTTCCTTTTCTTTTTTTAAATTATATTTGTATTGTTCCTATGTCTTTTAAATTCTACAGCGCTATAGAAATAAAATATCTATATTTTTTTTTAATATTTAAAATTATTCTGGTACTAAATAAACTATTGTCATTGTCATGTATATGTACATGTATGTGGTAATTATAAATGTAAAACATACTTACATCAGATACCCTGTGAGCACCACCTGATGGCCATTGCTTTTCTCCACTAACTTTGTTGTAGTGGTAGAGCAATTCTCCTGATTTACAATATTTCTCAACCCAGTCAGATTCAGTTCCTGTTTTTATGGACACCATATTTCCACAATCAAGGCCATCAGACTGCAATTCCACACGGGAAGAGGAACATTTGAATGGCTTCCCTCCAACACAGTTGATATTGTTATCTACAGAGCCGTCATTCACATTGATCTCATCATTCTGAGGATGACTTTCTACTTTGATTAACTCCCTGTTATAATCACTACTCTTGACGTTTATAGAGTCCATAGTTTCCTCGCAATCTGAAACATAATTCAGATGAATGTCAAACCCTAAACCTAACATGCACATCCGGTATTAAACACAGTCCTCAGATCGATGAATCAGAGACACGAGCAGATTTTAGTTTTAGTGTTTGAATCAAAGAATCGATTCCAACATAAATCACCACCACATTACTACACATTACCTGTATTATGTAGACACCAACAAAAGCATTCAAAGGGTTTTCATATCAACAAATCTTGTCGTAGACAACACTGACCTATTGTATCGCGGGCCATAAACCACAGGAAGCCCAAGCTATTCACTCACGATACAATTTCAATCAGTTTCTTTCGTTGTTAAGAAATACCTATATTTTCGTTTCATGTAAAACTTTATAATCAACCAAATGATGTTGTTTTATATAAAATTGATGATTATTCTTTTTCGTTTCATCCAAACGAGGCTCGTTCCAGTCCACTGTCCAGTGACGCCTGCTGTTTTCTGTGAGTCGAACGAAGTTTGAAGTTCGAGCGTCAGTGATTACTCACTCTAAATATCTTGTTATCCCACCTTTGACATCATTCATAGTTGCTACGGTCTTACGTGTACAGTTTAACGTTTCTCAGGCTTTGTTTTTTCAATACTGAAGAAGTAGTCAAGGTAGGTTTGGTGGATGATTGTTGTACGTCTGTCTGATCGAGAAGGATAAAGTTTAGAATCGTCAGGCAAAAGTTGTAATTGTCCATTTCGTTAATCTAGTATTTAAACACTATGCAGTCCACCCAAATGGAAACTGAATGGACAGAATACCAATGTAAGTCAGGACAGACACTGTTTATCTACAACAAGGTAACAGGAGAACACAAGTGGACCACACAATACAACAATGTAAGTTTGGTTGTATATCGTTTCATCAGTATACCATTATATCAAGTGAAACCAATGCACGATACATGTAGTTATACAAATGTATAATAGTTACATGTATGTTTTAGTGCTGAGTAGTGATATACACCTGCCGCTGAATAAAATGACGAGGGCTCAGCAACCCAGGAGGGAGTGAGGTGTGGGATTGTGGTAAAATTAATGCAAGCACAGTCATTTTATTAGAAAACAATAAACAAAGTTGTGTCAATTTCCTAAATTTGCATAATCTTTCTGCAATCCTGCACCTTAATCACAGGAAACCCAGGCTGTACTTCTGTCTGGGTCTTTACGTAAATTATAGTAAAATACAATAAATGAATGATAGCTTCTAAATAAAGTGTATTTCACATATACATAACGTCTTGTCTTCATTTTGCCTCGTTTCGGTCGATTTTGAAGTGTTTTGGCTGCTCTAACTCTCCCCTCCATAAATAATGAGAAGGACGGAAACATCGAGTCTCAGATCACTACAGGTCACGATCGATCCTCCTCGATTTCTCTCCCGAAAATGTATTCCCCATCAATTCAAACGACCTCAGGTGAAAGAATGATAAATATGGATTCCTCGAAAGTGAGTCACGACAAGAAAAAGCATCAAATTCATTCTCGAATCCTTCGAAGAATCCATAACATACAGCCATTTTCATCCGGAGTTCCCGTTTGCTGTCCACGGAAGTAAACGTTACACCACAGCCAAATCCCAGCGAGCTTTGGCGCTCGGACCTGATTGGACAAAAACCAACAAAGGCAATTCAAATATTTCACTCGTGGGGACTATCGAGAGTAAGAAATGGATAGACAAATTATGCACATCTAGGGGTGGGTAGAATATGAACAACCCGAAATCGATAACAACATGATGACCCATTCATGGAAAACCCCGCAAAATTCCAGCGTTTATAGCGAGATTCAAAACATTACTTTATCGCATTTATAATAATAATTATTCAATATTGTCAAAACAAAATGCTGTCTACGCTGAAGCGGAAATATGAAGAATGCCATGGAAATGTTCCGAAGAACAAGAGTAAAGGCGAAAAAGTTTTAGTTCCTTTTTATGTATCTTTGAAAGCCTGGTAAGTTTGAAGTTACGACCGTTCGATTCAATAATATTTTACATCAATAGTTTCAGTTTGTTCGATAAATGACTTCTTTTATGTCAGGGTTTTGCGTAATTATGAGCAAACTGCAGGATGCTTATCATTCCGTGATGATATTTTAACTCATGCACTGGAAGAAAAACATAATATCATTGTCCAGAATGCTCACGACAATATAACAAAAAGCATAGTCCCCACGAGTGAAATATTTGAATTGCCTTTGTTGGTTTTTGTCCAATCAGGTCCGAGCGCCAAAGCCCGCTGGGATTTCCTGTGGTGTAACGTTTACTTCCGTGGACAGCAAACGGGAACTCCGGCTGAAAATGGCTGTATGTTATGGATTCTTCGAAGGATTCGAGAATGAATTTGATGCTTTTTCTTGTCGTGACTCACTTTCGAGGAATCCATATTTATCATTCTTTCACCTGAGGTCGTTTGAATTGATGGGGAATACATTTTCGGGAGAGAAATCGAGGAGGATCGATCGTGACCTGTAGTGATTTGAGACTCGATGTTTCCGTCCTTCTCATTATTTATGGAGGGGAGAGTTAGAGCAGCCAAAACACGTCAAAATCGACCGAAACGAGACAAAATGAAGACAAGACGTTATGTATATGTGAAATACACTTTATTTAGAAGCTATATCATTCATTTATTGTATTTTACTATAATTTACGTAAAGACCCAGACAAAAGTACAGCCTGGGTTTCCTGTGCCTTAATTAGTGCCAGGAGGATAAATAAAATAAAATAAATAACTGTGTGTTTAGTGCTTGCGCACTAATTGGGGGACACTGATTGGGGATTGGGGAGAGTATGACGTACATTTACAATGTATGGAATGACGGTTTGACATACATGTATATATGGAGGTACGAAAATGGACCATGCCTGTACATATGAACGTGTAGGTACAATATAATGGACTGCCTACCGTTTGACATAATCGCATGACGGTTTGACATAATGGACCCAGGTTTGATATATTTTGTAATGCACCTACGGTTTGACATAATGGACCTGGGTTTGATATACATTTGTAATGCACCTACGGTTTGACATAATGGACCCAGGTTTGATATACATTTGTAATGCACCTACGGTTTGACATAATGGACCTGGGTTTGATATACATTTGTAATGCACCTACGGTTTGACATAATGGACCTGGGTTTGATATACATTTGTAATGCACCTACGGTTTGACATAATGGACCTGGGTTTGATATACATTTGTAATACCATGATCACCTCGGTTTTCATTGTTCCACGAGGGACATTTAACAACGAACATCCCTCGCGAAAGCTCTAAGTCAAGCATCGCTCATGCATAGTAATGAGGGAAATTTAGACTAAATCTCCCTCATGAATACAGTACCGATCGAAACTAACCTCAAACGCGCGTTTGTTTTGCGTTAACTCCAAACGAACGCAAAGATTGACAGGGTTTGTTTTGGGTTTGTTTGAAGTTAACTCCAAATGAACGCCGTTGTAACAAACGTAAAGCAAACACAAATCAAACGCAAAGCAAACATACAAACTCCAAACCCAAAACAAACCCAAAACAAAGGCCTTTGAACTCAAAGTAAACGCAAATAAACAAATGAATTTGTGCACGTTTGTCAGTTTCCCGATCGAAATCAAATGGCGAAACTTTCTGACTTTGCTCGACAAAGAATTGTAAACCTCAAAAAGAACAAATTAAAAGAAATACAAGACGTTGTTTACACAGAAGACAATATTACAGCCTCTGTCTCGGCAATTTCACGATTTTTAAGTCGTTATCGGCTTTCTGGGTCGATCAAGGATCGACAGCGAAGTGGTCGTCCTTCCGTAGTCAGTGACATTCATCGCCGACTAATTCACGAAGAGCTTTCTAAAAACAACGAATTATTATTGTAAAATCTGCTCATTTAGCCGTCGGACGCACGTACATGTAGATCAAAACAATAGGTTTTACTCGAAAAAATGTTTTCTTGACTCACTCTAATTCATTCCATTGGCCCAGAAAAATCGCGCTAAATACCTACGTTTTGCTCAAAAACATTACAGATCGCGCAATCATGGTCTATAATTTTCTCGCTTTTTCATTGGTCGGTAGAATTTGTAAACAAACATCTTGCCGTCCTGATTGGTTGGATTTTGACAGCAACCATTTGAATGCTACTTGCATTCAAATCAGTTTTCAAATTTGGGGAGCACCAGCCAAAATCAGTCCAAAATCAAAGTTTTAAAGTCTGAAAGAAACTCTCACATAATTATTTATCAGTGGGGAAAGCTTCACCTTGTGCCTGGTCATTGTGTGCAATCTGAAAGATGCCTTTTTGACAGTCAACAAAGCTGAAAAATACTCTAAAATCTGGAAAATGTAGTCAATGGAGAAAAGCACGAGGTCGCTTGAAAAATATGAAATAACGTTAGGGAACAGCACTTCAGCGGAGTATTCATGGTCTGTGGATTTTCTCAAGTCATGGATTTACCATCAGAGGGTCCAAAAGTCAACAAATGAACTATTTTTGCCGTGAATATCGATAGATCTAGTTTTTATTTGAATGAAAGAACAAACTGTGGAGAATACTATAAGCTTACATGTATTAAAAGTCAGCTCGATAGTAGTAGTTTATTTAATCACGTATCACAAAACTCTTTTAAACATGAACGTGCTTTATACTCTTAGTCATTGTAAAATATGTAGCCTAAAACATGTTTTTCGTTTGACAAAATTAATTTTTTTGCATCAGGGGCGATGAGAACCAAAACATTTATTTCGGGTTTGAAATGCATTACATTTGGGTTTGTTTTGGGGTTGTTTTGAGTTTGCTATGCGTTTAATTTAAAAGTAAACGCTAAACGAACGCAAACATCGGCAGGGCTTGCTTTGCGTTTGTTTTGCGTTAACTCCAAATGAACACCGATGTTTACTTTGCGTTAACATAGTTAACTTCGCGTTTGAGGTTAGTTTCGATCGGTACTGTACATTCATGAGGGAAATTTAGACTAAATGTCCCTCATGATTATATTCATGAGGGACATTGTTTGTCTTTGGGGATGCTGGCCATCCTCAAAGACATTAATTGACCTTGCTGACATATGTTGGGATAATGTTACAGAGTTAAGCTGGGCAGATGGTCACATTACGTTTGACCTTCGTACTGTTCACATCGATTTGTGGTGCTATTATTATTATTGTGATTCTATTATTTCAATGGGTAAGCCAAGGGAACTCGAGAAGAACGCGCGTATTCGCCATCTTATCTCCCTAATGTACTTGGCTCATCAGTACGAGTGGCTCAACGTGTTGAGTTTCCACGGGGCGGTGCTCTTGGAGATTGAGCGCGGCATGTTATCCTGGAGTGACTCCTTTACCCATCTGGAGAGCCGCACTCTGTATGGAAATACGAAGTCCTCATATGCCTCAGCTAGTTCTTCGACGACTGCACCAGCTGTGTCCCCCGTGTTGTTTTGTCGAAACTATCAACGCAGCTCCTGTTCTAACACGCGCGATCATTATGGCTACATTCGTGGGGTACGAAAATGGGTCCGACATATTTGTGCCTCGTGTTGGGTGAAATCGCGCAAGCAAGAGGAGCATCGTGAAGGTTCGTCTACTTGTCCTTTCACTGAAAAACAAGACGATCGTACTCCCGCTTGACTGGTTGGAGAGTGTTTTACTTCTGTTGTGCCTTGTAATGGGGATGATCCTACGTCGAGGCCGTTAATTGTTTTAAATCAAGACTGTGTTTCCAGCGTTTGCTGTTTGTCGAGACTTAATTTTCAAGACATTGTTGACTTTACCATTCATGATTGTTTTGGACAGGATGGTTCAAGTAGTGTTATTCGTGACAGTGGTTTTAATCATTATTTTTGTAATGATCATCGCATCGTTTCTCAAACGGGATTGCCTAACTACGTGGGAGCAAGACTTCCGGTTCCTTCTCATTTGAAGGTGCCACTGTGGCGCCGCCTGTTACAAGATTATGACGATTCGGTTGTTTGTGATTTTCTTGACTTTGGTTGGCCCGTTGGCTATACTAAATTAGAACGACCAGTATTTGATATCAGGACGGCTCATCAAGGAGCGCACAATTTTCCTCAAGCAGTTACGGAATACCTTGTGAATGAGGTTCAGCTTGGACGAATTGCTGGACCTTTTGCTGTTAATCAATCGCCATTCCCGGATGAGTTAATTGTTTTAAATCAAGACTGTGTTTCCAGCGTTTGCTGTTTGTCGAGACTTAATTTTCAAGACCATGTTGACTTTACCATTCATGATTGTTTTGGACAGGATGGTTCAAGTAGTGTTATTCATAACAGTGGTTTTAATCATTATTTTTGTAATGCTCACCGCATCGTTTCTCCAACGGGATTGCCTAACTACGTGGAAGCAAGACTTCCGGTTCCTTCTCATTTGAAGGTGCCACTGTGGCGCCGCCTGTTACAAGATTATGACGATTCGGTTGTTTGTGATTTTCTTGACTTTGGTTGGCCCGTTGGCTATACTAAATTAGAACGACCAGTATTTGATATCAGGACGGCTCATCAAGGAGCGCACAGTTTTCCTCAAGCAGTTACGGAATACCTTGTGAATGAGGTTCAGCTTGGACGAATTGCTGGACCTTTTGCTGTTACTCAATCGCCATTCCCGGATGAGTTAATTGTTTCCCCTCTCAATACGGTGGAAAAACGAGATTCTACCGAGCGTCGCGTTATTGTGGATCTCAGCTGGCCGAAGGGTTCTGCTGTTAATGACGGAATTCCAACGGACAGTTTTCTCGGAACACCGATTACATTAACCTACCCTACGGTGGACACAATAGTAGAGTTTGTGATTACCCACGGTAGGGGTTGTTTGTTATTCAAGCGAGATCTTAGGAAAGCTTATCGCCAGTTTCCTGTGGACCCTGCTGATTATCATTACCTGGGTTATTCTTGGAACAATGAATTGTATTTTGACACTGTTTTGGCGATGGGGTTGCGTTCGGTTGCTATGGCCAGCTGTCAACGCACGACAAGCGCAGTTACGTGGATTCTCACGCAACGTGGTTACACCATTTGCAACTATCTTGATGATTTTATCGGTGTGGAACCAGCATGTCATGCAGAGACCGCGTATACGGATTTAGGAACTTTGCTCTCGTCGCTCGTCCTTATTGAATCTGTTTCCAAAGCCAGCCCACCATCCACAGTGGCCGTTTGCTTAGGGGTTGAAATTGATACCGTGAACTTTACTGTGTCAGTTTCTAGTGAGCGCCTTCTCGAACTGGAACACTTATTACCCCCAGTGGCTCAATAAGCGCACCGCCACGAAGTCCGCGTTACAGTCCTTACTAGGAAAACTCGTCTTTGTATCAAAGTGTGTACGGCAGAGTCGGGTTTTCATCTCACGCATCCTTGACCTGTTGCGACGTTTAGGTCGCAATCATCATCACATCAACTTAAACGCTGACTTTCGTAAGGATATTCAGTGGTGGTGTCGCTTTTTACGACAATATAATGGAGTCTCCATCATTAATACTGCTCAGTGGTCTTCGCCAGGGGAAGTTTTTGCCACAGACGCCTTTCTGGTTGTGGTGGACTTTCTGGTGACCAATATTTTCACTCATCGTTCCCCGACTTCATCGTCGCACAGTCGCTGGATATCAACTCATTGGAGCTCTTGACTGTTGTTGTTGCTCTAAAGTTATGGGGTGATCGCTGGAAGGGACTTCGTCTGACAGTTCGTTGTGACAATTTAGTCGCGGTCACAGTGTTGACTACCGGCAATGTCGCAATCCATTTCTTTCTGCCTGTTTGCGAGAGATTTGCTACTATACATCAGTGCATCGTTTCGAGCTGCGTGCAGTTCATTTGGCTGGCGTCAACAACACGGCAGCCGACCTTTTGTCTCGTTGGTCTGTCGACCCGACTGCTCCGCAAAGATTCTTGAATTTTGTTGACCATCAAAACCTAACCGAAGTTCCAGTACCAGATCAGTTCTTCCTTGTTGATAATCCTCTTTGATTTATTACATATCCATCACTTCAACGTTTAAAGCGGGATCTTCGCCGTACTCGTCGTTCAGCTTATGCAGATGGAACATTTAGTAACTTAAAGAATTTTATGTTTTGCATATATTTTAATTTTTCGCCTGTACCGGCCAACACTGAATTAGTTTGTTTATATGCGCAGTTTTTGAGTCGTACGCTTACGCCGCCCTCCATTCGGAATTATTTAAGCGGAGTTAAGTTATTGCATATTTTCGTTAATGCAGACTACTCGTTCAGCAAGGATTTTATTTTTTCCTTAACGTTGCGTGGCATATCGCGCGCTGCGCTGCACACGCCTTGTAGAGCTCCACCGGTTACGCCGTCCTTATTGCTACGGGTGGCTCGCACGCTCAATTATCATTCAGACCGTCTTCATAGCACTTTACATTGTGCGTTCTTATTTTCGTTTTATTCTTATGGCTCGCCTTGCGAATATCGTTCCTAGTTCTAGGTTTGCTTTCAATTATAAGCGCCATCTTACACGCGGCGATGTGGCATTCGCTGACACTGGTCTTCTCGTTACGTTTAAATGCACTAAGACCATTCAGTTCGGCGAGCGTCTACTTCAGATTCCTTTACTGCGTATTCATGGTTCGCCTTTGTGTCCGGTCGCAGCGTACTCGCGCATGGTTCAGTTCCTTCCGGCCAATTGCCGTAGTGCGGTGTTTATTATGCCTTTTCTAGGCTCCTATATTCCTCTTACAAAGCGCGCGTTAGTTTCTTCCTTTCGAAAGCATCTCGCTATTGCCGGGGTTGAGCTCTCGCATAGTTATCGTGGTCATTCCTTCCGGCGTGGTGCCGCCTCGTGGGCTTTTAGTATCGGAATCCCAGGGGAGATTATACAAATTTATGGCGACTGGACCAGCGATGCATATAAGCGTTATCTTGAATTCTCCTTTCAGTCTAAGGTTTGTTTTGCTGACACTGTTCGTCAGGCCCTCTGTCCAGCTTAGCTTTGTTTCTTGTTCCTTTCCCTGTGCTTGGGGTTTTTTTTTTTGGTGGCAGAGAGGTTTATTTTGTGTACGTGGTTACTTGTCCGTCCCCAGTGACGTATTTTGATACACAATAAACTTCTCTCTTACCCCAAGCTTGTAGTATTGTGGTCATGTTAGTTGGGGGAATTGTTTGTCTTTGGGGATGCTGGCCATCCTCAAAGACATTAATTGACCTTGCTGACATATGTTGGGATAATGTTACAGAGTTAAGCTGGGCAGATGGTCACATTACGTTTGACCTTCGTACTGTTCACATCGATTTGTGGTGCTATCATTATTATTGTGATTCTATTATTTCACCCTCCCACCCTCCCATTTTCATCATTGGTGGATGTGGCAGAGAGGTTTATTTTGTGTACGTGGTTACTTGTCCGTCCCCAGTGACGTATTTTGATACACAATAAACTTCTCTCTTACCCCAAGCTTGTAGTATTGTGGTCATGTTAGTTGGGGGAATTTAGACTAAATATCCCTCATTACTATGCATGAGGATGCAAGTCAGTCCCTCATATACACCAGGTGTACACACAATCATTGGGACCCAAGAGCAAACCAAATAGTATTTAATCGCTCCTCTACTTATGACGACTCGAGCATTCAAGACGTGTGGGATGTGTGAAGTTCAAAATACAGTGGTATTTTGATATCCACAACATCGTTAACGCATGCGCAATAGAAGGAAATGCACAAAAGTCGAATTCAAAGGATATTTGATTAGACCTATTTCTGTTATTTGTTCACACAATGAGTTGGCACTTTCCTCTTTTTCTGTATGTGCTTTTTAGTATTTTGAGGAACCGTATTCTCTCTTACTTGCTCCACTTCGTCATCCTGATGGGTCCACCGTGTTTAAATAAAGTTATATTACTATATTATTACTATATTACTATCTCTCATAAAAGTAAACCGACCTTACGCCATTTCTGATCTGTTTACCTTCAGGTACTCCTTACTATAACTAATTTATACTCTTTTATTGTGTAAATGAAACAAAGATGTGCAACATGAAGCATTCCCCAGAGTACAGTCTAATCAAGACTCTTTCACAAAACACTATAATATATTCTCCTTTGCGCCGTTAATTCAAGCCTGTATTTTTGTCCATTTCCTCGGTGATCATGGTATTACAAACTAATACACTAATATCCCTCAGTGCCATGGTATTACTTATAATAATACACCTACGGTTTGACATAATGGACCTGGGTTTGATATACATTTGTAATGCACCTACGGTTTGACATAATGGACCTGGGTTTGATATAAATTTGTAATGCACCTACGGTTTGACATAATGGACCTGGGTTTGATATACATTTGTAATGCACCTACGGTTTGACATAATGGACCTGGGTTTGATATACATTTGTAATGCACCTACGGTTTGACATAATGGACCTGGCTTTGATATACATTTGTAATGCACCTACGGTTTGACATAATGGACCTGGGTTTGATATACATTTGTAATGCACCTACGGTTGACATAATGGACCTGGGTTTGATATACATTTGTAATGCACCTACGGTTTGACATAATGGACCTGGGTTTGATATACATTTGTAATGCACCTACGGTTTGACATAATGGACCTGGGTTTGATATACATTTGTAATGCACCTACGGTTTGACATAATGGACCTGGGTTTGATATACATTTGTAATGCACCTACGGTTTGACTTAATGGACCTGGCTTTGATATACATTTGTAATGCACCTACGGTTTGACATAATGGACCTGGGTTTGATATACATTTGTAATGCACCTACGGTTGACATAATGGACCTGGGTTTGATATACATTTGTAATGCACCTTCGGTTTGACATAATGGACCTGGGTTTGATATACATTTGTAATGCACCTACGGTTTGACATAATGGACCTGGGTTTGATATACATTTGTAATGCACCTACGGTTTGACATAATGGACCTGGGTTTGATATACATTTGTAATGCACCTACGGTTTGACATAATGGACCTGGCTTTGATATACATTTGTAATGCACCTACGGTTTGACATAATGGACCTGGGTTTGATATACATTTGTAATGCACCTACGGTTGACATAATGGACCTGGGTTTGATATACATTTGTAATGCACCTACGGTTTGACATAATGGACCTGGGTTTGATATACATTTGTAATGCACCTACGGTTTGACATAATGGACCTGGGTTTGATATACATTTGTAATGCACCTACGGTTTGACATAATGGACCTGGGTTTGATATACATTTGTAATGCACCTACGGTTTGACATAATGGACCTGGGTTTGATATACATTTGTAATGCACCTACGGTTTGACATAATGGACCTGGCTTTGATATACATTTGTAATGCACCTACGGTTTGACATAATGGACCTGGGTTTGATATACATTTGTAATGCACCTACGGTTTGACAAATATAATACATCTATAATGATAGTTTGCCATTTAATGGCCATGCCGGTTTGACATAACGACATGACGGTTTGACATACATGTACAGACTGTGTACATTGTCCATATGAAGGTATGCCGGTTTGACATAATGGCATGACGATTTGACATACTGGCATGACGGTTTGACATAATGACATGATGGTTTGACATACATGTATGTACATTGTCCATGTAATGGTATGACGGTTTGACATACTGGCATGATGGATTGACATACTGGCATGATGGTTTGACATACTGGCATGACGGTTTGACATACTGGCATCATGGTTTGACATACTGGCATGATGGTTTGCAATACTGGCATGACGGTTTGGCGTACTGTCATGATGGTTTGACATACTGCATGCATGATGGTTTGACATACTGGCATGATGGTTTGACATGATGGTTTGACGGCATGACGGTTTGACATACTGGCATGATGGTTTGACGGCATGATGGTTTGACATGATGGTTTGACGGCATGATGGTTTGACATACTGGCATGACGGTTTGACATACTGGCATGATGGTTTGACATAATGACATGACGGTTTGACATAATGGCATGACGGTTTGACATACTGGCATGATGGTTTGACATAATGACATGACGGTTTGACATACTGGCATGATGGTTTGACATAATGACATGACGGTTTGACATATTGGCATGACGGTTTGACATAATGACATGACGGTTTGACATACTGGCATGATGGTTTGCCATAATGACATGATGGTTTGACTAATGTCATGATGGTTTGACATATTATGGCATGACGGTTTGACTAATGACATGACGGTTTGACATAATGGCATGACGGTTTGACTAATGACATGATGGTTTGACATACATGTAATGGAGCTATGGTTTGTCATAATGTTTCATCCGATAACCACATACCTCGAAGTTGGTTAAAAAAACTCAGCTGTTCCTTCTTCTTTTTTTTAAACACACTTGTCAGTGTTTTGATATCAGATGGAACACTCTTTCTCGTGTTTGATCTATTCTAACGTGTAACAAGATTTGTAATTGACATTGTCTAGACATTGTGTCGGCCAGTGGTTTTGTGTGTCTTGTTGCTCAACCAAAATCATTTAAATTCTATGTACAGCTCTATAACTTTAAACCATACAGCATTAAACTTCAACTCAACGTTACAACATGTTTGCAATGAGTTAATGACAATTTCTAGTAATAGGCTTTTCCTGTCATTATATTATGTTTATTAGTATGGTAAACCCTCTTCTTTATATGATGTAATCATTGATTTGCCATAACAATAATAATAATAATAATAATAACAATAATAATAATAATAATAATAATAATAATAATAACAATAATAATAATAATAATAATTTAATAATAACAATTCATATTTAATATAATGAATCCTTCAGCTTGAACCATTTCATATGTTGTTGCTAGACTTTTCAATTAGACATCACTCACTGGTCCATTGATCAGACAGAACAAAGCGCGAAAATTGGTATAGGCAGTCACCGCTCAGTTTGCTCGGTTGAGTATCGGTCTGTTATGCGGAAGGTTGTGGGTTCATTCCATGGCTGGTCTTAAAATAATTGAGGAGAAGGTGCTGCCTTTGTTCCCATCAACAAATGGTTAAAATGTATTGTATTGTATTGTATTGTAAACCTTGACATGGTTTGGGTGATCACGTAAATGGTGGTCCGTCAATCCTCACTACACTACACTTGAATTAGAGGGATGTAAAAGAACCACTGAGGATGTAATCAAACTTCTAGCAGTGACCACGCTCTATGAGAGCACACACAGCACGCGCGCATAGTTACGCCTCTTACTTCTCCTACCACTTCTCTCGTCTTTTTCCAATTCATGCGACCTGGGTCCATTTATATATATCGGGTCATGACTACAATCGAGGCTGTCAAATGTGTGTATATTTTTAATACTTAACAAAACCGTGAGTATTACAAAGAGGATCCTATCGAATTATTACTCGGGCCCTTCCGAAGGAAGCCCGAGTTAGAAAATACACTTTCTTTTTTTTTTTTTTTTTTTTTTTTTTTCCTGGTCATAGAATGAAGAAAATGCGAAGAATGAAGAAAGAATGCGATATATTTGATCCTATCGAGTTTCAAGATTTCTCATCATAGATCTTGAAGCTATTAAGGTCAGGATTGTAGTTGATCGTTCCACGATGAAGCTAAGGCGCGTTTGCTTTTGTTATAAATGAAACGACATCTTTCAGAGTGGGCCCACACGAATAGCCGTATGCTTTTGTCTGTGAAATGAGCGTGTTTAAAGCCCGTGTTTTATCGGCTGTTGTACGACGTCGTTCCACGAACATCAAAAAATGAATTGAAAAGCAAATGAAATGAACTCAAAAAGTATCAAGACCTCGCTATGTTGTCATGTTTGTTGCAAATTGAGCCAGTCGAGACTGAAAAGTAAATGAAATGAACTCAAAAACTATCATGACCTCGCTATGCCATGTTTGTTGCTAATTGTAATACTACGTGTACAGTCCAGTCGTATGTCCTTGAGTGTTTATAATTAAACTCGCGACCAGCGATGTAACTACATCTATTGACAGAAAGCTATATGTACAGAAGTCATGCAAACAATCGAGCCAGTCGACTCACGATGGATGTTTATTTTATGCCACGTTTGAAAAATTCAGTACGATTACAGTTGTGTGTTCCTTGTTAGAACAGAATTTCCACGCTCAAAACAGGTCAGTGAACGGCATGCAAAAATACAATCGAAATCAAAACGTCCTTAGATTTTAGGGATCTATTACAGAAGAAGACGCTCAGTGACGAGGGAGACTATTTCGGTCGGTGACTCATAGATAAAGATCTCCGACTCTTCAAGAGTACGCTGTCGTACGTATTTAAACGTATTTGAGGTCACTTGAGGTCACATCTTAAATCTAACAGAAGCAGCTTTTGATTTTTAATCGATAATTCCTTTCTGATTTCGAGATAAATCGAACAAGATCTTTCAATGTATAGGCAGAGACAGCAGATTGGTCGAGCTTTGTCACATCGTACCGTAGTCTGAATCAACTGGATGTTTAAAAGATACGAAGTTCAACTTTCCTCTGCGATAACGAAGAAACCAAAGACGTTATCAGAACCCTCTGACCATGAATATGAACCTCAACTGAACGTTCCAAGTACATGCTACGGAAGTACGATTCGGAGATTTTTATCTACGCTCACCGACACATATATACATAGTCTCCCTCGTCACGCAACTGTCAGTCATTGTCATCTCCCTCCTCACGCAACTGACATTATCCTTTTCATAAGCCCGAGTGTACGCTCATTGAGCGTCTTGTTAATAAATAAAACAATAATTATTGTCTGTTTTTTTATTATTAATGTGCATTGTTCTTCATTTCAGGGTTCAATAGAAGACAACATCATATTTGGTCAACCAATAATATACAAGGAGTGCTGTAGTATTGCAACACAGACAGATGATTATGGCTGTAGTAATGGCTGTACTTCTATGTATATCGATACAGGTTCAACTGACAACAACATGGATGATGCAAGTCAACCACATCCAACAGTTGTAGGCGATAATGGTCCTAATACAGTTGATGGGAATTTGTTGAAAAATGCTTCTGCTGTCCACATGGATGGACTTTTATCAATGTTGAGTATTTTAGAGGAATTAGATTTACCCTCTGAAAAGGAATCAGTTGAAAACAGCACTCAAGCAACAGATTCACCCACCGATGATGTTAATTCACATTCTCAAGAGAGTGCAGAAAGTCACCTTCATGGAAATGGCAAACACACTCTAGAGAAGCCATTTGAATGTTCTTACTGTGATAAAACGTTTGGCCGCAAAGTGTGTCTCACTGATCATCTCAGAATTCATACTGGAGAGAAGCCATTTGAATGTTCTTACTGTGATAAAAAGTTTGGCCGCAAAAGCAATCTCACTGCTCATCTCAGAATTCATACTGGAGAGAAGCCATTCCAATGTTTTTACTGTGATAAAAAGTTTGCCCGCAAAAACCAGCTCACTTCTCATATCAGAATTCATACTAGAGAGAAGCCATACAAATGTATTTCATGTGACAAGACATTTCAGCACAAAATATGCCATACATGGCATCTACAAAGTCATACTGGAAAGAAATGAGCCATATAAATGTTTTGTGACAAGACATTGCGGCACACAACATCCATCACAAGGCATAGTTGCTGCGAGCCATTAGGCGAGTACTGCGAGTAGCCAGTGACACTAATATTGGGCTCCCTGTGTTTAATGTTTTGTTCCTCCCTGGTCAGATCTCATGATTATTGAATATACATGTATGTGTCGTTTGGTTTAACTACAGATTTGATAAATTTAAAAAAATAGTTCGACAAGACAGCTAGTTTATACGACACTTCTGAATGAACTTTTATTAAATGTTTCTCCCAAGCTTTACTTATTATTACTTTTATTTTTCGTTCAAAGACGTTATCATCGTGAAACACGCACCTCAAGCAAGCTAATCTTGTAATTTGATATTGACTAGTAGTAAATATAAGGGGGCATGAGCACAGTTTGCCACTTGGAGACCGTCCCACCACCCTGGCGGCCCCCAGCCCTTTTCTCCGCCAAATCTCAAGCACATTTGACTTCGCGTAGATAAATATATAATGTCCTTAGCAAGCGCCCCGACCACCCCTCCCCTTGGAAATATTGTGAACCCTGTGGTAAGCAACTCTACAGGCTTTTATTTACAAAGACCAGAACTATCCCCATTCATTTCTCAATTGACATGTTGTGACTATCCGATTTCTGTTATTTTACATTTTTGTATGGACTGTAATCTCCAGCAAAAGTCTTTAACCGCCTTGCATGTATTGGGCTCTGCCCTATTTCCGAATAATTGCTGTTTTCAATTGTGTGAGATTCTTCACTCCCAATCATCAAAATTATAGTCAAATATCTAGTTATATACAATTGAAAAACTTCAAACTTCATCGTTGAATTCAATAAGTAATATACAATAGTCCGTGGAATAGGAAGTGAAGCCCTCCCCCTGTCATTGTACCACGTGATTACCACAGGGAATACAAAATATAAAACTATAGCGAAAACACAGCGAAGACAACTACCTGACGTCATTGTACCACGTGATTACCACAGGGAATCCAAAATATAAAACTATAGCGAAAACCACTACCTGACGTCATTGTTCCATGTGATTACCACAGGGAATCCAAAATATAAAACCATAGCGAAAACACAGCGAAGACAACTACCTGACGTCATTGTACCACGTGATTACCACAGGGAATCCAAAATATAAAACTCTAGCGAAATCACATCGAAAACCACTACGTGACGTCATTGTACCACGTGATTACCACAGGGAATCCAAAATATAAAACTATAGCGAAAACACAGCGAAGACAACTACCTGACGTCATTGTACCACGTGATTACCACAGGGAATCCAAAATATAAAACTTTAGCGAAAACCACTACCTGACGTCATTGTACCACGTGATTACCACAGGGAATCCAAAATATAAAACTATAGCGAAAACACAGCGAAGACAACTACCTGGCGTCATTGTACCACGTGATTACCACAGGAAATCCAAAATATAAAACTCTAGCGAAAACACAGCGAAAACCACTGCCTGATGTCACCCTATCACGTGATTACCACAGGGAATCCAAAATATAAAACTCTAGTGAAATCACATCGAAAACCACTACGTGACGTCATTGTACCACGTGATTACCACAGGGAATCCAAAATATAAAACTCTAGCGAAAACACAGCGAAGACAACTACCTGACGTCATTGTACCACGTGATTACCACTGGAAATCCAAAATATAAAACTATAGTGAAAACCACTACCTGACGTCATTGTACCACGTGATTACCACAGGGAATCCAAAATATAAAACTATAGCGAAAACACAAAGTACAGCGAAGACAACTACATGACGTCATTGTACCACGTGATTACCACAGGGAATCCAAAATATAAAATTAAGGCGAAAACACAGCGAAGACAACTACCTGACGTCATTGTACCACGTGATTACCACAGGAAATCCAAAATATAAAACTATAGTGAAAACCACTACCTGACGTCATTGTACCACGTGATTACCACAGGGAATCCAAAATATAAAACTCTAGCGAAAACACAGTAAAGACAACTACCTGACGTCATTGTACCACGCGATTACCACAGGGAATCCAAAATATAAAACTCTAGCGAAAACACAGCGAAAACCACTGCCTGATGTCACCGTATCACGTGATTACCACAGGGAATCCAAAATATAAAACTCTAGTGAAATCACATCGAAAACCACTACGTGATGTCATTGTACCACGTGATTACCACAGGGAATCCAAAATATAAAACTCTAGCGAAAACACAGCGAAGACAACTACCTGACGTCATTGTACCACGTGATTACCACAGGGAATCCAAAATATAAAACTCTAACGAAAACACAGCGAAAACCACTGCCTGACGTCACCGTATCACGTGATTACCACAGGGAATCCAAAATATAAAACTCTAGCGAAATCACATCGAAAACCACTACGTGACGTCATTGTACCACGTGATTACCACAGGGAATCCAAAATATAAAACTATAGCGAAAACACAGCGAAGACAACTACCTGACGTCACTGTACCACGTGATTACCACAGGGAATCCAAAATATAAAAATATAGCGAAAACCACTACCTGACGTCATTGTACCGCTTGATTACCACAGGGATTCCAAAATATAAAACTATAGCGAAAACACAGCGAAGAGAACTACCTGACGTCACTGTACCACGTGATTACCACAGGGAATCCAAAATATAAAAATATAGCGAAAACCACTACCTGACGTCACCGTATAACGTGATTACCACAGGGAATCCAAAATATAAAACTCTAGTGAAATCACATCGAAAACCACTACGTGACGTCATTGTACCACGTGATTACCACAGGGAATCCAAAATATAAAACTATAGCGAAAACACAGCGAAGACAACTACCTGACGTCACTGTACCACGTGATTACCACAGGGAATCCAAAATATAAAAATATAGCGAAAACCACTACCTGACGTCATTGTACCGCTTGATTACCACAGGGATTCCAAAATATAAAACTATAGCGAAAACACAGCGAAGAGAACTACCTGACGTCACTGTACCACGTGATTACCACAGGGAATCCAAAATATAAAACTCTAACGAAAACACAGCGAAAACCACTGCCTGATGTCACCGTATCACGTGATTACCACAGGGAATCCAAAATATAAAACTCTAGCGAAATCACAGCGAAAACCACTGCCTGACGTCACCGTATAACGTGATTACCACAGGGAATCCAAAATATAAAACTCTAGTGAAATCACATCAAAAACCACTACGCGACGTCATTGTATCAAGTGATTACCACAGGGAATCCAAAATATAAAACTATATCGAAAACACAGCGAAGACAACTACCTGACGTCATTGTACCACGTGATTACCACAGGGAATCCAAAATATATAACTCTAGCGAAAACACAGCGAAGACAACTACCTGACGTCATTGTACCACGTGATTACCACAGCGAATCCAAAATATAAAACTATAGCGAAAACACAAAGTACAGCGACATGACGAGCTTTACTCGAAAAAGTTGTCACAGTTGGAGGCATGGTATCGGGTTGTAAGCCTTTCAATCTTTGTTTGTACTGTGATAAGATGATCGACAGTTGCTAGGATTAAGTCAACAGGATTAAGTAGTGAAGTTAGCTAATGAGTCTTTCTCAATCACATTCCCGCGCATTCTAGCTACTCGACAACATATCGCTCTGTAAAATCTGCTATTTTATGGTTTATTTCCGCACGATCTCGGTTGATTTTGCCCAAATAGAGATATTCCATGTTCAAGCTATCTTTGTTGGTGTTTGAAATTGCATTTTGATATGAAAGGATTGATATATTATTTATAATTTGGTGGGAATGAACTGGCTTTTATTCTACTACAATTTTTGGCGTCTTGGAAGCAGCAGGTAAACTTGGCCCGCAAGAACTGTATCTCGGTGAGTATAAAGTTTATTGTAATCTCCGGATGCTTCCTTGGGAATCTCAATTTGATTTAATTTTAGCAGCTAGAAGTTGTGTTTATTTATTACATGCAGGACCCCTGCCGGCCGATGTTCTGTGATTCAGTCGAAGAATATTTAAACATCAGCAAGGTTCAGAAGATACATAAGTTCGTCAACAGGTCTAGGGTATATATTTTGCCCATTTGGACTGGGAGTCTTTTTGAATTTTTACGAGTATTTGAAGATCTCTAATCAGGTTTATAAATGATCGTAGCGGCAAAATAATAATTATTAGCTTCAAATTGGTCACAAATTTCAAATTTTAGGGTATAGATTTTCGGCCTACATTTGTAGTGCGTTATACCTGCGGTCTCGTAGACAGCTTGGGTAGGCCTACGTTTGTAAGGCCTACATTTGTAGTGCGTTATACCTTATATTTTTATAAACTTTATAATTACTCAGAAACTATTCCGGCCATAGATTTGTGTACCTATTCGTTTACTCTTGATCCATTTGCACGTACATAATATAAAGGAAGGGATTAAAGTTAGTTTGCTTTGGTTACTTTGTTTGATGACAGATATAATACGGGAGTAATTTAGTCCGAAACCTTGAAGGTGTCGTAAAGTGCAATATGAAACCAGAAAATGTCAATCAAGCCCAAACTTTTACTCTACAAAGCTCGTCATGACAACTACATGACGTCATTGTACTACGTGATTACCACAGGGAATCCAAAATATAAAACTATAGCGAAAACACAGCGAAGACAACTACCTGACGTCATTGTACCACGTGATTACCACAGGAAATCCAAAATATAAAACTATAGTGAAAACCACTACCTGACGTCATTGTACCACGTGATTACCACAGGGAATCCAAAATATAAAACTATAGCGAAAACACAGCGAAGACAACTACCTGACGTCATTGTACCACGTGATTACCACAGGAAATCCAAAATATAAAACTATAGTGAAAACCACTACGTGACGTCATTGTACCACGTGATTACCACAGGGAATCCAAAATATAAAACTCTAGCGAAAACACAGTGAAGACAACTACCTGACGTCATTGTACCACGCGATTACTACAGGGAATCCAAAATATAAAACTCTAGCGAAAACACAGCGAAAACCACTGCCTGACGTCACCGTATCACGTGATTACCACAGGGAATCCAAAATATAAAACTCTAGTGAAATCACATCGAAAACCACTACGTGACGTCATTGTACCACATGATTACCACAGGGAATCCAAAATATAAAACTCTAGCGAAAACACAGCGAAGACAACTACCTGACGTCATTGTACCACGTGATTACCACAGGGAATCCAAAATATTAAACTCTAACGAAAACACAGCGAAAACCACTGCCTGACGTCACCGTATCACGTGATTACCACAGGGAATCCAAAATATAAAACTCTAGCGAAATCACATCGAAAACCACTACGTGACGTCATTGTACCACGTGATTACCACAGGGAATCCAAAATATAAAACTATAGCGAAAACACAGTGAAGACAACTACCTGACGTCATTGTACCACGCGATTACCACAGGGAATCCAAAATATAAAAACTCTAGCGAAAACACAGCGAAAACCACTGCCTGATGTCACCGTATCACGTGATTACCACAGGGAATCCAAAATATAAAACTCTAGTGAAATCACATCGAAAACCACTACGTGATGTCATTGTACCACGTGATTACCACAGGGAATCCAAAATATAAAACTCTAGCGAAAACACAGCGAAGACAACTACCTGACGTCATTGTACCACGTGATTACCACAGGGAATCCAAAATATTAAACTCTAACGAAAACACAGCGAAAACCACTGCCTGACGTCACCGTATCACGTGATTACCACAGGGAATCCAAAATATAAAACTCTAGCGAAATCACATCGAAAACCACTACGTGACGTCATTGTACCACGTGATTACCACAGGGAATCCAAAATATAAAACTATAGCGAAAACACAGCGAAGACAACTACCTGACGTCACTGTACCACGTGATTACCACAGGGAATCCAAAATATAAAAATATAGCGAAAACCACTACCTGACGTCATTGTACCGCTTGATTACCACAGGGATTCCAAAATATAAAACTATAGCGAAAACACAGCGAAGAGAACTACCTGACGTTACTGTACCACGTGATTACCACAGGGAATCCAAAATATAAAAATATAGCGAAAACCACTACCTGACGTCACCGTATAACGTGATTACCACAGGGAATCCAAAATATAAAACTCTAGTGAAATCACATCGAAAACCACTACGTGACGTCATTGTACCACGTGATTACCACAGGGAATCCAAAATATAAAACTCTAGCGAAAACACAGCGAAGACAACTACCTGACGTCATTGTACCACGTGATTACCACAGGGAATCCAAAATATAAAACTCTAACGAAAACACAGCGAAAACCACTGCCTGACGTCACCGTATCACGTGATTACCACAGGGAATCCAAAATATAAAACTCTAGCGAAATCACAGCGAAAACCACTGCCTGACGTCACCGTATAACGTGATTACCACAGGGAATCCAAAATATAAAACTCTAGTGAAATCACATCAAAAACCACTACGCGACGTCATTGTATCAAGTGATTACCACAGGGAATCCAAAATATAAAACTATATCGAAAACACAGCGAAGACAACTACCTGACGTCATTGTACCACGTGATTAGTCACAGGGAATCCAAAATATATAACTCTAGCGAAAACACAAAGTACAGCGAAGACAACTACATGACGTCATTGTACTACGTGATTACCACAGGGAATCCAAAAATATAAAACTATAGCGAAAACACAGCGAAGACAACTACCTGACGTCATTGTACCACGTGATTACCACAGGAAATCCAAAATATAAAACTATAGTGAAAACCACTACCTGACGTCATTGTACCACGTGATTACCACAGGGAATCCAAAATATAAAACTATAGCGAAAACACAGCGAAGACAACTACCTGACGTCATTGTACCACGTGATTACCACAGGAAATCCAAAATATAAAACTATAGTGAAAACCACTACGTGACGTCATTGTACCACGTGATTACCACAGGGAATCCAAAAAATTAAACTCTAACGAAAACACAGCGAAAACCACTGCCTGACGTCACCGTATCACGTGATTACCACAGGGAATCCAAAAT
This sequence comes from Actinostola sp. cb2023, assembly GCA_033675265.1. Lineage (NCBI taxonomy): Eukaryota > Metazoa > Cnidaria > Anthozoa > Actiniaria > Actinostolidae > Actinostola > Actinostola sp. cb2023. Next base: position 53,058 of record JAUJYZ010001325.1, on the reverse strand, counting down.
ATAAAACTCTAGCGAAATCACATCGAAAACCACTACGTGACGTCATTGTACCACGTGATTACCACAGGGAATCCAAAATATAAAACTATAGCGAAAACACAGCGAAGACAACTACCTGACGTCACTGTACCACGTGATTACCACAGGGAATCCAAAATATAAAAATATAGCGAAAACACAGCGAAGACAACTACCTGACGTCACTGTACCACGTGATTACCACAGGGAATCCAAAATATAAAAAATATAGCGAAAACCACTACCTGACGTCATTGTACCGCTTGATTACCACAGGGATTCCAAAATATAAAACTATAGCGAAAACACAGCGAAGAGAACTACCTGACGTCACTGTACCACGTGATTACCACAGGGAATCCAAAATATAAAAATATAGCGAAAACCACTACCTGACGTCACCGTATAACGTGATTACCACAGGGAATCCAAAATATAAAACTCTAGTGAAATCACATCGAAAACCACTACGTGACGTCATTGTACCACGTGATTACCACAGGGAAACCAAAATATAAAACTCTAGCGAAAACACAGCGAAGACAACTACCTGACGTCATTGTACCACGTGATTACCACAGGGAATCCAAAATATAAAAAACTCTAACGAAAACACAGCGAAAACCACTGCCTGACGTCACCGTATCACGTGATTACCACAGGGAATCCAAAATATAAAACTCTAGCGAAATCACAGCGAAAACCACTGCCTGACGTCACCGTATAACGTGATTACCACAGGGAATCCAAAATATAAAACTCTAGTGAAATCACATCAAAAACCACTACGCGACGTCATTGTATCAAGTGATTACCACAGGGAATCCAAAATATAAAACTATATCGAAAACACAGCGAAGACAACTACCTGACGTCATTGTACCACGTGATTACCACAGGGAATCCAAAATATATAACTCTAGCGAAAACACAGCGAAGACAACTACCTGACGTCATTGTACCACGTGATTACCACAGCGAATCCAAAATATAAAAACTATAGCGAAAACACAAAGTACAGCGACATGACGAGCTTTACTCGAAAAAGTTGTCACAGTTGGAGGCATGGTATCGGGTTGTAAGCCTTTCAATCTTTGTTTGTACTGTGATAAGATGATCGACAGTTGCTAGGATTAAGTCAACAGGATTAAGTAGTGAAGTTAGCTAATGAGTCTTTCTCAATCACATTCCCGCGCATTCTAGCTACTCGACAACATATCGCTCTGTAAAATCTGCTATTTTATGGTTTATTTCCGCACGATCTCGGTTGATTTTGCCCAAATAGAGATATTCCATGTTCAAGCTATCTTTGTTGGTGTTTGAAATTGCATTTTGATATGAAAGGATTGATATATTATTTATAATTTGGTGGGAATGAACTGGCTTTTATTCTACTACAATTTTTGGCGTCTTGGAAGCAGCAGGTAAACTTGGCCCGCAAGAACTGTATCTCGGTGAGTATAAAGTTTATTGTAATCTCCGGATGCTTCCTTGGGAATCTCAATTTGATTTAATTTTAGCAGCTAGAAGTTGTGTTTATATTTATTACATGCAGGACCCCTGCCGGCCGATGTTCTGTGATTCAGTCGAAGAATATTTAAACATCAGCAAGGTTCAGAAGATACATAAGTTCGTCAACAGGTCTAGGGTATATATTTTGCCCATTTGGACTGGGAGTCTTTTTGAATTTTTACGAGTATTTGAAGATCTCTAATCAGGTTTATAAATGATCGTAGCGGCAAAATAATAATTATTAGCTTCAAATTGGTCACAAATTTCAAATTTTAGGGTATAGATTTTCGGCCTACATTTGTAGTGCGTTATACCTGCGGTCTCGTAGACAGCTTGGGTAGGCCTACGTTTGTAAGGCCTACATTTGTAGTGCGTTATACCTTATATTTTTATAACTTTATAATTACTCAGAAACTATTCCGGCCATAGATTTGTGTACCTATTCGTTTACTCTTGATCCATTTGCACGTACATAATATAAAGGAAGGGATTAAAGTTAGTTTGCTTTGGTTACTTTGTTTGATGACAGATATAATACGGGAGTAATTTAGTCCGAAACCTTGAAGGTGTCGTAAAGTGCAATATGAAACCAGAAAATGTCAATCAAGCCCAAACTTTTACTCTACAAAGCTCGTCATGACAACTACATGACGTCATTGTACTACGTGATTACCACAGGGAATCCAAAATATAAAACTATAGCGAAAACACAGCGAAGACAACTACCTGACGTCATTGTACCACGTGATTACCACAGGAAATCCAAAATATAAAACTATAGTGAAAACCACTACCTGACGTCATTGTACCACGTGATTACCACAGGGAATCCAAAATATAAAACTATAGCGAAAACACAGCGAAGACAACTACCTGACGTCATTGTACCACGTGATTACCACAGGAAATCCAAAATATAAAACTATAGTGAAAACCACTACGTGACGTCATTGTACCACGTGATTACCACAGGGAATCCAAAATATAAAACTCTAGCGAAAACACAGTGAAGACAACTACCTGACGTCATTGTACCACGCGATTACTACAGGGAATCCAAAATATAAAACTCTAGCGAAAACACAGCGAAAACCACTGCCTGACGTCACCGTATCACGTGATTACCACAGGGAATCCAAAATATAAAACTCTAGTGAAATCACATCGAAAACCACTACGTGACGTCATTGTACCACATGATTACCACAGGGAATCCAAAATATAAAACTCTAGCGAAAACACAGCGAAGACAACTACCTGACGTCATTGTACCACGTGATTACCACAGGGAATCCAAAATATTAAACTCTAGCGAAAACACAGCGAAAACCACTGCCTGATGTCACCGTATCACGTGATTACCACAGGGAATCCAAAATATAAAACTCTAGTGAAATCACATCGAAAACCACTACGTGATGTCATTGTACCACGTGATTACCACAGGGAATCCAAAATATAAAACTCTAGCGAAAACACAGCGAAGACAACTACCTGACGTCATTGTACCACGTGATTACCACAGGGAATCCAAAATATTAAACTCTAACGAAAACACAGCGAAAACCACTGCCTGACGTCACCGTATCACGTGATTACCACAGGGAATCCAAAATATAAAACTCTAGCGAAATCACATCGAAAACCACTACGTGACGTCATTGTACCACGTGATTACCACAGGGAATCCAAAATATAAAACTATAGCGAAAACACAGCGAAGACAACTACCTGACGTCACTGTACCACGTGATTACCACAGGGAATCCAAAATATAAAAATATAGCGAAAACCACTACCTGACGTCATTGTACCGCTTGATTACCACAGGGATTCCAAAATATAAATCTATAGCGAAAACACAGCGAAGAGAACTACCTGACGTCACTGTACCACGTGATTACCACAGGGAATCCAAAATATAAAAATATAGCGAAAACCACTACCTGACGTCACCGTATAACGTGATTACCACAGGGAATCCAAAATATAAAACTCTAGTGAAATCACATCGAAAACCACTACGTGACGTCATTGTACCACGTGATTACCACAGGGAATCCAAAATATAAAACTCTAGCGAAAACACAGCGAAGACAACTACCTGACGTCATTGTACCACGTGATTACCACAGGGAATCCAAAATATAAAACTCTAACGAAAACACAGCGAAAACCACTGCCTGACGTCACCGTATCACGTGATTACCACAGGGAATCCAAAATATAAAACTCTAGCGAAATCACAGCGAAAACCACTGCCTGACGTCACCGTATAACGTGATTACCACAGGGAATCCAAAATATAAAACTCTAGTGAAATCACATCAAAAACCACTACGCGACGTCATTGTATCAAGTGATTACCACAGGGAATCCAAAATATAAAACTATATCGAAAACACAGCGAAGACAACTACCTGACGTCATTGTACCACGTGATTACCACAGGGAATCCAAAATATATAACTCTAGCTAAAACACAGCGAAGACAACTACCTGACGTCATTGTACCACGTGATTACCACAGGGAATCCAAAATATAAAACTATAGCGAAAACACAAAGTACAGCGAAGACAACTACATGACGTCATTGTACTACGTGATTACCACAGGGAATCCAAAATATAAAACTATAGCGAAAACACAGCGAAGACAACTACCTGACGTCATTGTACCACGTGATTACCACAGGAAATCCAAAATATAAAACTATAGTGAAAACCACTACCTGACGTCATTGTACCACGTGATTACCACAGGGAATCCAAAATATAAAACTATAGCGAAAACACAGCGAAGACAACTACCTGACGTCATTGTACCACGTGATTACCACAGGAAATCCAAAATATAAAACTATAGTGAAAACCACTACGTGACGTCATTGTACCACGTGATTACCACAGGGAATCCAAAATATTAAACTCTAACGAAAACACAGCGAAAACCACTGCCTGACGTCACCGTATCACGTGATTACCACAGGGAATCCAAAATATAAAACTCTAGCGAAATCACATCGAAAACCACTACGTGACGTCATTGTACCACGTGATTACCACAGGGAATCCAAAATATAAAACTATAGCGAAAACACAGCGAAGACAACTACCTGACGTCACTGTACCACGTGATTACCACAGGGAATCCAAAATATAAAAATATAGCGAAAACCACTACCTGACGTCATTGTACCGCTTGATTACCACAGGGAATCCAAAATATAAAACTATAGCGAAAACACAGCGAAGAGAACTACCTGACGTCACTGTACCACGTGATTACCACAGGGAATCCAAAATATAAAAATATAGCGAAAACCACTACCTGACGTCATTGTACCACTTGATTACCACAGGGAATCCAAAATATAAAACTCTAGCGAAAACCACTACCTGACGTCACCGTATCACGTGATTACCACAGGGAATCCAAAATATAAAACTCTAGCTAAATCACATGGAAAACCACTACCTGACGTCATTGTACCACGTGATTACCACAGGGAATCCAAAATATAAAACTATTGCGAAAACACAGCGAAGACAACTACCTGACGTCATTGTACCACGTGATTACCACAGGGAATCCAAAATATAAAACCATAGCGAAAACTACTACCTGACGTCATTGTACCACGTAATTACCACAGGGAATCCAAAATATAAACTATAGCGAAACACAGTGAAGACCACTACCTGACGTCATTGTACCACGTGATTACCACAGAGAATCCAAAATATAAAATTAAATAACGCATTTTTCGCAACAAATCTTTGGCCGCCGAAAATGTCTATGATATTTGAAATCAGCGACCAATTTTACATCAATCAATCAATCAATAGTTTTATTTACACCAAGATTTGTACAAAAAAAATAGAATAATTAATTGGTGCTTGAGTTACAGAAGTTTTAATTTCTATCTAGTAGAGAGTCCCTTTAAATTCATCAAATCTGTAGTTCAACCAAATGACACATATTCAAACATGCAATCATGATACTAGTGTGATCTGACTAAATAGCAACAAAACATAAAACACAGGGAGCCCAATACTAGTGTCCCTGGCTACTCGCAGTACTCGCCTAATGGCTCGCAGCAACTATGCATTGTGATGGATGTTCTGTACCGAAATGTCTTGCCACAAGAAATGCATTTGTATGGCTTCTCTCCAGTATGAATTCTGAGATGAATTGTAAGAGTGCTTTTCTGGCCAAACTTTTTATCACAGAAAGAACATTGGAATGGCTTCTCTCCAGTATGAATTCTGAGATTATAAGTGAGATGGTGCTTCTGGCCAAACTTTTTATCACAGTAAGAACATTGGAATGGCTTCTTTCCAGTGTGGCTTTGAAGATGCAATGTAAGGGAATTTTTATGCCGAAATGTCATGTCACAAGAAAGACATGTGTATGGCTTCTCTCCAGTATGAATTCGGAGATGACTTGTGAGCTGGTCTTTGTGGCCAAACTTTTTATCACAGTAAGAACATTGGAATGGCTTCTTTCCAGTGTGACTTTGTAGATGCATTGCAAGGGAATTTCTGTGCTGAAAAGTCTTGTCACAATAAAGACATTTGCATGGCTTTTCTCCAGTATGACTTTGTAGATGCCCTGTAAGGGAATTTTTGTGCCGAAAAGTCATGTCACAATAAAGACATTTGCATGGCTTTTCTCCAGTATGACTTTGTAGATGCCCTGTAAGGGAATTTTTGTGCCGAAAAGTCATGTCACAAGAAAGACATTTGTATGGCTTCTCTCCAGTGTGAATTCGGAGATGATCAGTAAGATGGCTTTTGTAGCCAAACTTTTTATCACAGTAAGAATATTCAAATGGCTTCTTTCCAGTATGTTTGCCATTTCCATGAAGGTGACTTTCCACACTCTCTTGAGAATGTGAATTAACATCATCGGTGGGTGAATCTGTTGCTTGAGTGCTGTTTTCAACTGATTGCTTTTCAGAGGGTAAATCTAATTCCTCTAAAATACTCAAAATTGAAAAACGTTCATCCACGTGGACAGCAGAAGCATTTTTCAACGAATTCCCATCAACTGCATTAACTGAATTATGACCACTATCACCTACAACTGTTGGATGTAGTTGACTTGCATCATCCATGTTGTTGTCAATTAAACCTGTATAATAAAAAATACAAAAATTAAATGGTCGTTCTTATATAGCGCATTTCACATTCGTCCAAATGCGCTTTACAACCGATGGAGGACCTTTTTTGGGGCTGCATATGAAGGCGCCTACGGCAGCCGAGCAGCTTACAGTCATGAGGAGTTAGTATTTTTAGTACATGTATGTTATGCCTCCAATTTGAAGTACATGTAGGCTGTTGAACCGGGTAACAATCCCCTACTCTTACGAATAGTTCAACATGTTATTTTAATGTCCCCCGTGAACAGGTTAGATTAGGGTCGGGAGACAGGACCTCAGGGTTAGCGTCCTTATCCGAGAAGACGTGAAGGTCTAACCATATGCAGATGTAATTACAAAGGCAGCACCTTCTCCTCAATTATTCTAAGACCCTGAGTAATGGTCCGGCCGGGACTTGAACCACGAACCTTCCGCACAATAGACCGGTACTCAACCAACTGAGGCAACCGGACGGCGGTTATCGATGTACATAAAAGCATTAGGATCCTAGATTAACGAAATGGAGAATTACAACTTTTGCCTGACGATTCCAAACTTTATCCTTCTCGATCAGACAGACGTACAACAATCATCCACCAAACCTACCTTGACTACTTCTTCAGTATTGAAAACAAAGCCTGAGAAACGTTAAACTATACACGTAAGACCGTAGCAACTATGAATGATGTCAAAGGTGGGATAACAAGATATTTAGAGTGAGTAAATCACTGACGCTCGAACTTCAAACTTCGTTCGACTCACAGAAAACAGCAGGCGTCACTGGACAGTGGACTGGAACGAGCCTCGTTTGGATGAAACGAAAAAAATTCTCATCAATTTTATATAAAACAACATCATTTGTGTTGATAATAAAGTTTTGTATGAAATGAAAATATAGGGTTTTCTTTACAACGAAATAAACTGATTGAAAACGGAGTCCGTCGAGTTTGTATCGTGAGTGAATAGCTTGGGCTTCCTGTGGTTTATGGCCCGCGATACAATAGGTCAGTGTTGTCTACGACAAGATTTCGTTGATCTGAAAACCCTTTGAATGCTTTTGTTGGTGTCTACATAATACAGGTAATGTGTAGTAATGTGGTTGTGATTTATGTTGGAATCGATTCTTTGATTCAAACACTAAAACTAAAATCTGCTCGTGTCTCTGATTCATCGATCTGAGGGCTGTGTTTAAATACCGGATGTGCATGTTAGGTTTAGGGTTTCTGCATGTACTTGACATTCATATGAATTATGTTTCAGATTGCTAGGAAACTATGGACTCTATAAACATCAATAGTAGTGATTATAACAGGGAGTTAATCAAGAAAGAATGCCATCATCAGAATGATGAGATCAATGTTAATGACGGCTCTGTAGATAACAATATCAACTGTGTTGGAGGGAAGCCATTCAAATGTTCCTCTTCCCGTGAGGAATTGCAGTGTGACGGCCTTGATTGCTGTGGAAATGTGGTGTCCATAAAAACAGAAACTGAATCTGACTGGGTTGAGAAACGTTGTAAATCAGGAGAATTGCTCTACCACTACAACAAAGTTAGTGGAGAAAAGCAATGGCCATCAGATGGTGCTCACAGGGTATCTGATGTAAGTACATGTATGTTTATTTCAATCGTTGAAGGCAATCTATATCACCATGAAAAGAGTTCTTCAATCGTCTGACAGTACTTGTTTTACACTTTTTTTTACGGTTTATCATTATACACCAACACAGCCCATATATATACATGTACACAAGTTTATATGCATACACATGGGGTCTGAGAGGGGGATGCTCGCTTGCATTGAGATGATGCGCCTACAGTGTACATAAGTCTATCTCTTCTCTGTCGAGATCCCTGTGTTACTAAAGGGTTCAAAGCTGCCATGAAAACCACAGGGATTAAAGTTCAATTCACCCAATTAAGCAGTTGAAACTAACATTTAGACAATACAATGTATATAGCAATAATAATAATAACTACAGCGGTCGACAAAAGTCCACGAACACTTAGCTCTACAGTGACCCCCTTTCCCCCAATACAAAGTTGTTTTTCAAACTGCTGGCTCTGATCATTTGCTAAGGCTTCAACATTGGAGGTGGGGGTAGGGGTGTTCGCGATACTTTTGTCGACCGCTGTCTGAGGACAGAAACCATATCTGGTCAATATCAGACAGTAATTTGACGTGTTATCGTGACTCCGATAGGAGCTGCAGAAGCGTTTCACGTCACTACAGGTATAATGTGTTGTCACGTAGAAGCATCCAAATGACGTTCTTTCTAGAAGTGAAAAACTCTAAACTAATGACGTATTTTTGCGAAATATATAATCAACCGATTTATGTCGACCAGCGCTAGTGTGTAAATGCATATAAACAGAGAGCGTCTTAAACAGTTGTCCGGCAGAGTGAAACGCATCCGATATGGTGGGTGGCTTGCTCTTAAAAGAGTAAATGACGAACAAAAGGGCTCGTTAAATATGTTGATAGAAAGAAACGACTTGCTTTTCAAGACAGCAGATATGAAGTTATATTTTATCGTTGTTTTGGTAAATATACTGTTACAAGCGATGTTATTTTTAGATCGGCTTAGCGAATGGTTGGCTTGGTTGACTGACATGTTGATTTACCGTCAACCGTCCAATATACTACGCTCTCTAATTCTTCTCCCTTCACATGCAAATCCTCAAAACGTTAACAGTGCAAATCTTTGGAGGTTACTAATGTATGTAATAGTAAAAATAGATGTATAACACGAGAATTTAAGGCAAATAAGGCCATGGTTAAGTGAATGGTTAAGCTGCACTTATTTAAAGTGTACATTAAGTATCAAATTCTTTATCTCAACAGTCAGTGCAGTTAACCATCGAAATTTTGCTGTCCGAAGGACAGCAAACGTACTATTGTAGTAGTATACATTTGGTATGAAAGTAGAATATTGTTGGGGAAACATTCTATTAATTAAATGCAATTTATTTCCGTTCTAAAGCTCTTTCTGTAGAGTGGTTAACTTGTGTAGTTAACCATCAGACTTAACCATTGACAATTAGCATATATTTCCTTTGTAAATAGACACGTAAAAGGCTATAATTCATTACAATACCTTTGAAATATATGTTTCTCGGGCTACTCATTCATTATGTCATCATTAACACTTATTGAAGTTATTATATCAAGTGCAGCTACATTTGCAAATGGTATTTAGTACATTGACACTCTCGCTCAGGAACCAATTCTGAATTGTACTAAGTGTCTTCTTGAAGACTCTGCGCATGCTCACAACTCTCCCAGGCACCCAGACAGCGGTCGACAAAAGTCCACGAACACTTAGCTCTACAGTGACCCCCTTTCCCCCAATACAAAGTTGTTTTTCAAACTGCTGGCTCTGATCATTTGCTAAGGCTTCAACATTGGAGGTGGGGGTAGGGGTGTTCGCGATACTTTTGTCGACCGCTGTAGATGCTCAGTACTAGTGTGCAGTTTACTATTCATGAACATGCATATATACAATCATAAACTATTAATTAATATTTAAGAAATATATAATAGTTTTCCGTTTTATATACTCTGATCTAAACACGCGGGATGTTGGGAGAACACGAGAGAAACGTAGGAAACCACGACGCGAAGCGAAGTGTGTTTAGATCAGAGTATATAAAACGGAAAACTGTTTTATATTTCTTTTATAAAATAACTACAATGATTTCTTTTTGAAAAAAACGTTTATTTACGCGAAATTCTACTGATCAAATTTGCAATTCTCCTGAAAAGCATCAGAAATCGCCCATCAGCCAATCAAATCTCGCGAAAGAAATCAAAATGGCAAGCGACTCGACAACTTTTCGCCGTTTAATAAGTGCCCAGTAAGTGTTTTGACAGGAAAAACGTTTTGAAGAATGCTATTTTCTGTCAGAAAATTAAAGATTAATGCTTCTTACGGCTTCCTTTATCAGTTTGTGTATCCTGTAAATACGAAAAACGAAAGAAAAGCTGAGCTAATGAAGACGAATCGCCAACTTTTTGCTGAAATATTTGACAACTAGATAATATTTCCTGCATTCTGGGCATTCAAATGATTTCCTTGCAATTTACTGAATAATTTAAAAAACTCAGCAAAATCTTGTGGTTTTATAAACTTTACAATGCAAAGTTACAGCGGTACTATTCAAAGTATAGAAAACATTGACTTAATTTATATGTATTTCAATTTTGTGTCGGTTGTGCGATCAAATATGTGTATTGAATACGTGCAAGCACTTCGTTCAATCACCTGGCACTTAATTTTCATATTCACATGTACATTGAGCCTTCGATTCTCAGCAGCCGGCACAGGGCCATGCGCATTAGAAGCCACTTTCCTGTTTGAGGCCAAAGAACAATGAAGAATGGCCAACCTGCATATTTAGATCACAAAAGTGTTGTTATTACCACCGCTGATCATAAGTACTGCATGCTTACAAGATATATTGCAACATCTGATACATCTCCTTTGGGATCCCTGTGTATCAGAAGGGAAGATACACCACAGGGATCCCATCATTATTTGACTTTAATGCGTTACAGTGTACCTCATGACACACCACAGAGAACCCATCATTATTTGACTTTACTATGTTACAGTGTACCCATGACACACCACAGAGAACCCATCATTATTTGACTTTACTATGTTACAGTGTACCCATGACACACCACAGGGAACCCATCATTATTTGGCTTTACTGTACAGTGTAAACCATGAAGCACCACAGGGAACCCATCATTTGACTTTACTGTGTTACAGTGTATTCCATGACACACCACAGCGAACCCATCATTATTTGACTTTACTGTGCTACAGTGTATTCCATGACACACCATAGAGAACCCATCATTATTTGACTTTGCTGTGCTACAGTGTATTCCATGACACACCACAGAGAACCCATCATTATTTGACTTTACTGTGTTACAGTGTACCCTATGACACACCACAGGGAACCCATCATTATTTGACTTTACTGTGTTACAGTGTACCCCATGACACACCACAGGGAACCCATCATTATTTGGCTTTACTGTACAGTGTAAACCATGAAGCACCACAGGGAACCCATCATTTGACTTTACTGTGTTACAGTGTATTCCATGACACACCACAGCGAACCCATCATTATTTGACTTTACTGTGCTACAGTGTATTCCATGACACACCATAGAGAACCCATCATTATTTGACTTTGCTGTGCTACAGTGTATTCCATGACACACCACAGAGAACCCATCATTATTTGACTTTACTGTGTTACAGTGTACGCCATGACACACCACAGGGAACCCATCATTATTTGACTTTACTGTGTTACAGTGTACGCCATGACACACCACAGAGAACCCATCATTATTTGACTTTACTATGTTACAGTGTACCCATGACACACCACAGGGGGAACCCATCATTATTTGGCTTTACTGTGTTACAGTGTACGCCATGACACACCACAGGGAACCCATCATTATTTGACTTTACTGTGCTACAGTGTATTCCATGACACACCACAGAGAACCCATCATTATTTGACTTTACTGTGTTACAGTGTATTCCATGACACACCACAGGGAACCCATCATTATTTGACTTTACTGTGTTACAGTGTACGCCATGACACACCACAGGGAACCATTTATTATTTGACTTTAATGCGTTACAGTGTACCCCATGACACACCACAGAGAACCCATCATTATTTGACTTTACTATGTTACAGTGTACCCATGACACACCACAGGGAACCCATCATTTTTTGGCTTTACTGTACAGTGTAAACCATGAAGCACCACAGGGAACCCATCATTTGACTTTACTGTGTTACAGTGTATTCCATGACACACCACAGAGAACCCATCATTATTTGACTTTACTCTGTTACAGTGTACCCCATGACACACCACAGAGAACCCATCATTATTTGACTTTGCTGTGCTACAGTGTATTCCATGACACACCACAGAGAACCCATCATTATTTGACTTTACTGTGTTACAGTGTACCCATGACACACCACAGGGAACCCATCATTATTTGACTTTACTGTGTTACAGTGTACGCCATGACACACCACAGGGAACCCATCATTATTTGACTTTACTGTGTTACAGTGTATTCCATGACACACCACAGAGAACCCATCATTATTTGACTTTGCTGTGTCACAGTGTACCAATCAAATCAAATCAAATCAAAGGACTTTATTTTATGAGGGTGACACTAAACAGTCTCAGACTGATAAACTTGTGGTACCTCATGACACACCAGGGAACCCATCATTATTTGACTTCACTGAGTTACAGTGTATTATACCCCACGACACACCACAGGGAGCCCATCATTATTTGACTTTACTGTGTAAAGGTCCATGACACACCACAGGTTTCTGTTGTATTAAAATAAATTAGTTATGGAATTGTTCAAGTAATATTCCAATAGGACGCGCGATGCAAATAAGCTTTTAGGTTTCACATTTCACCTCTCCAAATAGCTTTATTAAGAAGCCCGAGTTGACGCTATGTATGCCTTCCAGCCACGAGACGACAAACCCTTCAGTAAAAAGAGAATCAAACAAATCATTAGACTACATTCATATGCAAAATCATCTCAGACAAATTACATGTAGCTCCTTACTTTCCTCACCAAAAAGGCAGGATTCCCTTCCCATTGGGTATACTAGTATTTTTAAATACTAGTATATACACTCAATTGCAGAAATGTTGTAGTATACATTTATGCAAATATACAAAGATCTAATGAGATGCAAAATGTTAGGCATGCTAAAATACAACTGTTTAAGGTGGTTCCAGCATAATGAATGACCGGTTTGCCGTATTTTTTAACTCGCTCGCTCCGCGTCAATATTGCTTGGATTTTATTATGCTTAACACAAATACTAATTCAACTATTCTGCTTTTGGAAGGTTTATTCAAAATTATCATTGTAAGCCGCGTTTGTGAATGCCAGCTGATATTCAAACGACACTATTTTCACTAAAACTGCTGCCAAGCGTTATTCCCAAGTACGATTTTTTTTAAACTTCGTGAACGACCTTTTAAGGTCCCTAGTAATGTTCTGACGAGGTAAGAAGGAAATTGATCGAGCCGAAATCATCAATTCATATTTTTGTTGTCAAAATTTGGACAAATCGGTTGTTACGTGATTTCGGCTCGAACAATTTTTTTCTTACCTCGTCAGAACATTACTAGGGACCTTAAAAGGCCGTTCACGAAGTTTAAAAAAAATCGTACTTGGGAATAACGCTTGGCAGCAGTTTTAGTGAAAATAGTGTCGTTTGAATATCAGCTGGCATTCACAAACGCGGCTTACAATGATAATTTTGAATACACCGTCGAAAGGCAGAATAGTTGAATTAGTATTTGTGTTAAGCACAATAAAACAAGCAATATTGACGCGGAGCGAGCGAGTTAAATAAATACGGCAAACCGGTCATTCATTATGCGGGAACCACCTTAAGCACAAAATAGTGCTGTCCTTGATGGATGCGATACTAATCTAAAATTGATGATTCTGATATATTTGAATAATATAAGCGATGTTTCGCACTTTGTATCTCATTAGATATCTTGTATCTCATTAGATATTTGTATAAATGTATACTACAACCTTTCTGCAATTGAGTGTATACATGTAAGGGACCGGTCATTATTAATGTAGGGGGGTGGTGGGGGTGGTGGGGGGGGGGGGGGGGGGGGGGGGGGGGTTTATTGAGTTTTCCTTGAGGAGCCTTAATGTGATCCAAGCCAATGAGGAACAAACAAGTTTATTAAAATGATTAATTGATTCTAAGAGAGAACAACACAGGCCACTGGTATAATAAAACTATGAGTAAAAGTAATTAAACAGATCCATGGCCTAATTATAAAATTATCGGAAACTATGGAAAGATCTAGATTGATATTTTAACATTTTGCTTCATCATATACAACATACTTTCAAATCTTATATCAGTTTCAAGTCTTTCCATAGTGTTTCCAATCAGCTCATATGAATCAAGTGCAAAGCACCCTTGTTTTACTAGTAAGAATATAATGAGCCACCTACTCCCCAAACCATTCTCGTCCACAGACCCTTCTAAGCTTTCTAACGAAATTCGATTTTTCATTAGAAAGCTGAGAAAGGTCTGGGGACGAGAATGCTCCCCAAACAACATCCAGAAGTGGATGCACGACACTGGTCAAGACGATATGAAGAGGTTGTCCACTTTTAGGTACGGGGAGGGGGGGGGGGGGGGTACATCACTAAAATGTGGATTATGAGGGGGGGGGGCTGCTCGCCATTTTCGTGCGTTAAGGGGGGGGGGGGGTCTTGGCAAACTTTATCATCCGAAAAATAAATTATCCCCCCCCCCCCACCCCCCTACATTAATAATGACCGGTCCCTAATATAAAAAATATATATATATATAATATAATTATATTTGGTAACCAGGGTGAACCCTTCAGCTTGAACCATTCCACTTGTTGTCAGTGCTGAAATCAGACGTCACTCACTGGTCCGTTGATCACGCGGTCCCGTCTCTTCAAACTACACTACACTTGAGTTAGAGGAACGTAAAATAACCACTCAAAACTCCACTCAAACCTTTATCAGTGACTATCCTCTGTGTCTGTACTTACATGACTATCTCACTAACAAGATGGTCAGTACTAACTACTTTTGACTCAGCTAATGGTCTGACAAATCATGAACATTTTCGAAGTTGCTCCTAAACACGATCAGTTTTTTTAGTTACAAACATTTTAAACCCAAATACTTTATATCGAGTCATTACTACAATCGAGGCTGTCAAATTTGTGTCTGTTTTTCTAATACTTAAAGGGGAACTGTAGACACAATTTATTTTCTCAAGAAAGTTAGATATCTCTTGTACTAGCATTACTTGAGTATTATTTTTTGTAAATCTTTATTCAATATAATTTACGCTCAATATGGAATACAGTAAACACCCGCATAAAAGAACAAGTGATTTTGGGGTTCAGGCTGATGCGTTTAATCTTATATATCGGGTGCTTAGTGAGAAATCAGGCTGGAGATGTTGTTAAGAGGTTCTTAAAATTGTTTCTGGAAATGAGGTACAGTGATCAAGATTACTGAGAGGTTTAATTAATATGCAATCACTGTTTTATTAAATGAAACCATAAAACAAGCCTGTACTTAAGCTTTATAAAATGGTTTTCCATGTTTTGTGCTCTTATATCAACACGCGGGATGTTGGGAGAACACGAGAAAAGCACAGGCAGCCCAACCATTGTTTTTGAGGCTATTTATAATTATTAAAAATATATATTTGCAAGCGCGCGTCTTTTTTTGATGGGTTTCCTGTGGTAGAGCACGCGCGCGCGCGATACGTATTATATTGCTATTATATTGGGTTCCCTGTGCATAGAAATGTATATGTTGGGATCCCTGTGTGCGTCCTGCGGGACGCGCCCGCAGCAATGTGTATATTGAAACAAGGTATGAAACTGATGGCGTATCATGGACCGATGTGCGGTGCATGCAGATGGTGCACTTTTCCGTGAAACATTCGGATTTTACTTTCCGAAGCCGCCGTACACTACAGGCCCGTGGGGGGTACCCAGGGTAAAGTAGCTGAAGTTTTTCAAAATGGCAGGACGTCGAAGAGAAGTTCATGTTATCAAAAACTGGGTCTAATCATTTGGATTCTATTCCTTATCCATGGTAAGTTTAGAAGTTCACAATTCACGTCAATTTTAAGTAACTTTAGAAGAAATTGGACGATTTTAAAGTAGTCTTTTTTCATTTTGAATGGTGGAGAATTGCTTGTTGATTGTTGGACTCAACACACGCCGGAAAGTTTTGTTGAAAAGTAAAGCTCAACTAAAAGTAGTTTTGTCGAAATCTTAACGTAGTATTTGCTCTAAATGTTCTCTAATAAAAGGACTTGCCTATACCGAGGGCAGAAGGGCTGCTTGATATTCCTCAGCAAATTATTTTTCATAAATTATGACTGAGCTATTTGACTTGTGTAGTTTTGTCAGTGATCGAAATTATACACTTCAACAAGGAACCTCTCTCAACTGATTGATAGTCCTTCATCTATTTAAACATTTTGACCGTATTTCATCTAGAAAGTGTTTGACATAATTTTGTACTTTCTTACAGTTGTTCTTAAAACACAAGGGAGCGCTACCAACACAGCATAAACCATCTGAAGCAAAAATATAGACGAACTCAATTCACTGACATCGAAGGAGACATGAATGGCGATTTATAGATGGACGACTTATGTCATGAAGGACCCATGAAGCGGCTGCCTAAAATATTAACAGTTTTTCATTATTGTTATTGAAATAGTGCAACTCATTTAGCAAATAAGATATGATTACTAGCTACCAACTGAGAGAAACACAGAATAATTAAATACGCCTAAGAATGTATGTATCGCTTCCGAGTGCTTTATACAAATTGTACGAACTCCGCTTGTCGATTGTGGTGACATGCAGTTTATTTAATTTCATATTATCCATGGTATTACTAATCAATATACATGTAGTGAATAATTACACAGAAAGAACGGCAAAACAGTGTGTAAAAAGCTAGTAAACTTATTTTAACTGATTGTTGAAATAAATACGTTGTTTGACATTTTGTTTACAAGTACTGATAGCAAAAATGTGTTGTGCAGGACTAAATATTGAGACCATTCAGCATTAAAAAAACACATTGCCTCAATTTTAAAGCATTTTAATCGATAAAAATCAAAACAGGAAACAAATACTTTATAAAAATCAAAACAGAAAACAAATAAAGTATATTTGTAGATGTTTTGACTTATGTTTAGCGATCATATCAATATTGAAACTTGCCAAAAAGAGCACAGTTCAGATTTGACGAGCGCTGGCCGATGTACTCTCGAAGGCAAAATCCCGAATGTTTCACGGAAAAGTGCACCATCTGCATGCACCGCACATCAGTCCATGAGGCGTAAAATGTCAAAATTAAATTTTCTCAGCGTACGGTGAAGTTAGACGACTGAAACTTATGAAGTGTTTAGAGAATACGGTAAAGTTTAGTTATTCGAAGAAACATTGAATTTTCACGTCATTTTGACAAAGATTAGGGGCAAAAACGTATTTGTCACGTGACATAGTTTCATACCTTGTGTAAATATACACATGTAGTGCGGGATGCGCGGGATGTGCACAGGAAGCCCAATATAGGATATTACTCAGCACAGGGAACCCAACATATCTACGTATTATATATTGATCGCGCGCGCGCTCTACCACAGGAAACCCATAAAAAGACGCAAATATCATTTTATTTCCTTATTTAGTAGCCTCAAAAGGAATGATTGGGCTGCCTGTGGAAAAGCTTTTCAAGTGTTCTCTCAACATCCCAAGTGTTGATATAAGAGCACAAAACATGGAAAAAACCATTTTATAAGGCTTTTATAAAATAACTGCAAGGATTTCGTTCGTAAAAATCATTTATTTACGCGAGGTTTTACTGATCAAATTTTCAATTCTCCTGAAAAGCGTCAGAAATCGCCCATCATCCAATCAAATCTCACGAAAGAAATCAAAATGGCAAGCGACTCGACAACTTTCATCAGTGTGCCGTTTCCCCGTTTGGTCAGTTTTGACACGAAAAACGTTTTGAAGAATGCTATTTTCTGTCAGAAAATTACAGAAGAATGCTTGTTACAATTTGTTTTTGTATTCTGTGAACACGAAACACGAAGAAAAGTGAGAAAAGCTGAGCCGAATCACGATCAATGACGAAGAGTCCTCAAACTTTCTGAAATATTTGACAACTTGATGAATGGAGCACGAAGTCAGGTAGCCAAATATCCACAGTTTTTGTCGTATTTTTGAATCTTTTCATCGCTTTTCTCGACAAGAATGTATAAACGATGGACGTTTCTGAGACATTTGAAGATATTTTTTCTCTTTGACATATTTTACTAGAGATAAGCTTATGAATGTTCTGGCGAACCCGCCGTGTAGCTACAAGAATCGCTCTGTTTTCACTCTTTTGTCAGTATAAATAAATTTTCTTGATATTTTCAGCCGTACACTTGAGAAAATATGTGTAGCTATATAACTTACAAAATGGTTAGTATGTGATTGAGAACACTGAGCCGTTATATTTAGTTGTCTTCGTTATTTTGGACAAAAATAATTGGACAATTCGTCGAGTTTGTTTCTTGCCGTGTTTGAATTCTTGCAAAATTAATTTTCGGTTTAAAATCATCAGAATCACATCTCCATAGAACTTGAACTTAACTAAACAAGAAAAACTGTAATTCTATGGCTTTTGTTTAGTAAATAAAACATGTTTGACAACAGAAACATATATATTTGTGGTCGATCAAATCCACTGCATCGCTTCAAGGTCGTTCAAGGTCATGAACCATGTTTATGTGCTCTTATATCACATAGCTTTTTAGCCAATCAGAGCGCGCGTTATATATATGTTATTTTATAATGTATAATATTAACCACTAACTGTATTAATTAACACATTTGATGCAATGTATTTCATTACAGTGTGACACTTCCTCTTTAACAGGGACTGGTCATTAATTACTGTGTGTTTGTAATGGTCCAGCACACATACATGTATTAAGAACATGTTTCATTTGTCAGGCTGAATTGGTTCTTATATATATGGTGCTTTATTGACCAAATTTCAGCCTGAAGGTTCTTAATCCACTTGTTCTTTTATGCGGGTGTTTACTGTATCATCCGCCATTTTGCCGTTTTACCGTCGGCTCAGATCTAGCTTTTTGTTTGTGATGTCGTTTATGGGGAATATTAAAATCCGCTCATAACATTCTCTCGGGTACAAGAAAATGCAATGCATTTTTAATTACTCTACATTGTGACTGTACTTTCCCTTGGGATAGGTAACGTCATACATGGGGAATAATTACTGAAGTGAGCCGCGATCATTTCAGCTGTAATGTGTGTCTTTTTACAATTAAAACTCAAGTTTCTTCTCCATATAAATTGAAAATTATTTCAGAAAATAAATGTACACAACATTCTCTTTGTTTTTATCGAAAGATCAATTTAGGCTACAGTGCTCCTTTAGCAAACACACTGAGTATTACAAAGATGATCCCATCGTATTATTAATAAATGAACAATTGTGTGGTTTTTTTAAATTAATTTACATTGATATTTGTTCTTGTGCTTCATTTCAGAGTTCAGTAGAATACAATATCATATTGGGTCAACCAATAATATACACAGATGATTATGGCTGTAGTAATGGCTGTTCTTCTTTGTTCATCGATACATGTTTAACTGCCAACAACATGGATGATGCAAGTCAACCACATCCAACAGTTGTAGATGATAGTGGTCATAATTCAGTTAATGCAGTTGATGGGAATTTGTTGGAAAATGTTTCTGCTGTCCACGTGGATGAACGTCTATCAATGTTGAGTATTTTAGAGGAATTAGATTTAACCTCTGAAAAGGAATCAGTTGAAAACAGCACTCAAACAACAGATTCACCCACCGATGTTGTTAATTCACGTTCTCAAGAGAGTGTGGAAAGTCACCTTCATGGAAATGGCAAACATACTGGAGAGAAGGCATTTCAATGTTCTTACTGTGATAACAAATTTGGCCACAAAAAAACCGTCTCAATGCTCATCTCAGAATTCATACTGGAGAGAAGTCGTTTGAATGTTCTTACTGTGATAAAAAGTTTGGCCACAAAGGTCATCTCAATGCTCATCTCAGAATTCATACTGGAGAGAAGCCATTTGAATGTTCTTACTGTGATAAAAAGTTTGGCCACAAAAGCCTTCTCACTACTCATCTCAGAATTCATACTGGAGAGAAGCCATTTGAATGTTCTTACTGTGATAAAAAGTTTGGCTACAAATGTCATCTCAATGATCACCTCAGAATTCATACTGGAGAGAAGCCATACAAATGTATTTCATGTGACAAGACATTTCGGTACAGAATATCCCTTACAACGCATCTGCAAAGTCATACTGGAAAGAAGCCATTTGATTGTTCTTATTGTAATAAGCATTTTTCACGTAAAAGCAATCGTACTACTCATCTCAGAACTCATCTCAGAACTCATCTCAGAACTCATAGCGGAGTGAAGCCATTCCAATGTTCTTATTGTGATAAAAAGTTTGGCCGCAAACACGTTCTCACGGATCATCTCAGAATCCACACTGGAGAGAGGCCATTTCAATGTTCTTACTGTAATAAGCATTTTTCACATAAAAGCCATCTCACTGATCATCTCAGAATTCATACTGGAGAGAAGCCATTCCAATGTTCCTACTGTGATAAAAAGTTTGGCCACAAAAGCAATCTCAGAAGACATTGCGGCACACAACATCCATCACAAGTCATAGTTGCTACGAACCATTAGGCGAGTACTGCGAATAGCCAGGGACACTAATATTTGGCTCTCTGTGTTTTAGTTGACTTGCTAATTAGGCCTAGTTCAAACGCCGTACTTTCCATGAGCCGTTCTTATTACTTCAAAAGAAGCCGCCTCATTATCTACTGTTTGAAATGAGAACGGCTCATGATTAGCACGACGTCTGAACTAGGCCAGATCACGGACGAAATGATAATATTAAATCATGAGTGTTTGAATATATGTCGTTTGGTTTAACTACAGATTTAATAAATTAAGCAAAATTAGTACGATAAGACAGCTAGTTTATACGACACTTCTGAATGAACTTTTATTAAATGTTTCCCCACGCTTTACTTTTATTTGCCGTTCGGCTTTGTCCATTTAGGGTGCGTTCGATTGACCTTATTCCGGAATAGGAATAATCCAGATTCTGGGGCGGACGGATGACGTCATTATTCCGGAATATTCCAAGCATTCTGCTATGATGAGCAGAATGTTTGGAATATATTCCGCTTATTCCAGAATCGGAACAGACTCAATTGAACGGACATTCCGTATTATTCCAAGTATTCCTATTCCGGAATAAGGTCACATGTATGGACCTTTATAACAGATAAAGTCATCCTTATTAATAAACTGTGCATAGCGTTATAGCCGGGCATTTCCGAACGCTTCATTGATATTCTCTGGAGAATTAGTCCTTTCAATATAAACGAATAAATTTCAGAAATATAAAGGAACAATTCTCCAGAGAATATCAGTGTTTACATCACATGATCTGAAATGGGCAATTTGCATACAAGCTAAAGAGGTCTATTGAAAACGGGGATTCAGTTTTGTCGTTTAAAATTAGTTGTCGCTCTATTTTCAACTACATTTCAGTGATACTTTCACATAGAGGTCGGTCTGACGGTAGGGAATCTTTATTCCTTCTAATCATCCTAATGTTGCCAGCCTGCCAGCCATTTTCTATTCTCAAGAAATCCTGTGCGAAGCGCGAGAGTGAATAACCGCTCTAATGTACACGCAGGCATCGAAGCTCTTCCTCTTAGAGGCGGCTCGTCTATGTTCTTGCTCTTTCAAGGAGTAACTCTCTCAGTGCTAAAATGTCCAGAGAAACCAAATCCTTCGTACAAAGTTGAGGAAATCACTGCAGTTGACTTTGAAGGCGTCAGTGATCTGTATCAGTATCTGAGATATCAGGCAAAATTTCTAAAACGCTTGCTGCTCTAAGGCGACTCAAATCAATTCTTCCTCAACGAGTGCTGATTACGATTTACAAATCGTTAATTCTACCAAATCTAGACTACTGTAGCACTGTTTGGAGTAATATTGGTAAAGGTCTTACTACTAACCTCCAAAAATTACAAAATAGGGCAGCCCGTGTAATAACAGGTGCTGACTATAGTGTTCGATCTACCCAGATCCTTCAGAACTTAAACTGGCTGTCTTTAGAGGAGAGACGTTCTCGACATTTCAAGAAGCTCATGTTCAAGACAATGAATAAAGAAGTACCGGAATATCTTCATGAAAAATTTTTTTGAACGAATACGGTACATTCTCATAACATCAGAGGCGTAAATGAAAATGTTTCTATTCCAAGGCCTCAAACGGAAGCCCTAAAAAAGAGCTTTGTCTATCGTGGAGCGTGTCTATGGAACAGTCTCCCCTCTAAAGCTAAGCAGGCCACCACCTTAACATCCTTCAACAACAACATTTAACTATCAATATATATTAAACCTCTTTATATTCCATATATTATAATAATATTAGTTAGAATTATCTTTTTACACGGCTCAAAGGGAGAGCACTTTGTAATTAATTTTTAAATTTTAGTGATTTTGATTCCGTGTCTAAATAAAGTTCATTCATTCATTCATTCAGTGATACAGAGAACTGACAATTTCATTGCACAAATCCTGATCAAGTTTGTCTTACCTTGTGATCATAGACGGGCAAGAGTCTTTCATACGAATGTTCGTGAGCCCAAATCTCGAGATCAACACGAGCGGTAAAGAACATTTCATTTGATCAGAATTATCATAAGTAACTAAGCCTTAGGGAATGATAGTAACACAATGAAAGGCATGCGTCTTTTTGCAAGATCTGTAATAGAGACAACAAGTTCATTAGGTTCTTATTAGTTGCGCTTTCCCTCAGGGCTTCAGGCATCGAATTTGCACAACAATGACCATTGTTCAGATAGACTAGCTAAACTTGTCGTCCAAACCTGTAAGCGGGCTCAATAGCTTAGTAGGGACAGTTCTTGATGGCTTAGGATCCGACTGCTCCCTCCCTCTTTGAATGCTAAGTTGATTGATGAACTGCTCGATAGCGCGGATGCGGCCGAAATCTTCATCCTATACGTAACATACGGTGACTCAGCATAAATGTCTGGGTGTATGGTCGATTTTTGAAGAATTTCCCGGCATGTTTTTCTCATTTCAAACTTGGGGTCGCGAGTTCGAGTTCCAGTCATGACACTTTTTTTTTTTTTTCCCCTCCCTTTTAAATATAACAAGACGCTCAATGAGCGTACACTCGGGCTTATGACAAGAACAATGTCAGTTGCGTGAGGAGGGACCTGACAATGACTGACAGTTGCGTGACGAGGGAGACTATGTATATATGTGTCGGTGAGCATAGATAAAAATCTCCGAATCGTACTTCCGTAGCACGTACTTGAAATGTCCAGTTGAGGTTCATATTCATGGTCAGACGGTTCTGATAACGTCTTTGGTTTCTTCGTTATCGCAGAGGAAAGTCGAACTTCAATTCGTATCTTTTAAACATCCAGTTGATTCAGACTACGGTATGATGTGACAAAGCTCGACCAATCTGCTGTCTCTGCCTATACATTGAAAGATCTTGTTCGATTTTCTCGAAATCAGAAAGGAATTATCGATTAAAAATCAAAAGCTGCTTCTGTTAGATTTACAGTGTGACTACACCAACCAAGGCCACCCAAACAAATTTTCATACAAATTATCCAATCACAATTGAGTATTTAAACAACAGAATCTGCACAAATTTTCAAATTTTCACTTTAAAAGCATATATTTTACTTCTGCACTATACAGAATTACTTACACATAAAAACACTAAGGAAACACAAAGACCAATTTCATGGAGTAAATTGCATATGGGTCAGTCGAACGACACCATATGAAACATATGGGTCAGTCGAACGACACCATCACTTTATTATATATGTATAGGTGATAACAGTATAACGATTAATGTGTACAACGATATAATAACGATACTAACTGAAGTTAATGTTCTGGAAGTGCCAGGGAGGCCAGAAAAAACCTACTCTAAACTTAACCCCCAAATGGGAAAAAGAAGGAAATCTGGGTCGAGACCAAGACACAACCACTTCCCCCGACAAGAAGAAAATATTATTATTGTTATTATCAGTTTTCAGAGCCCAAGGGCCTTAGACACTCCTAAAAGATCGTTAGTTGAATATTTAATATATCTATGCTTCGATGAAGCGCAACGCCATCCAGCGTGCCTATCTAATAAGTCGCCGCTAATCTGTCTGCAACCTGGATTAGAGGCGGCACCAGACTTAATGCTGTGCATACTAAAGTCCTTCAAGTTGACACAACAAACGGCTTAACATGTGATTTAAACTCTTCCCTGATCCTGGAAGAAGATATACCAAGGCTGGCATGGAAGTGCTCCTTGAATTTGGATTTAACAATACGCCTGATTAAAGGATAAGACGGACTATACACCTCCAGTAGCTCAAGTAATTTTGCAGTTATAGACACAGGACAAGTTGTCTTGCCTGATCTGGCCAACAAGATGGTGTGTCCTTCTCGGAATTGGTCGTTCTTGCGCTTGTGAATGGTGATTGACATGTGATCTTTGAAAATAGCTATGTCTTCAACCTTCAAGGCTTGGATTTCGTCAACTCGTAGGAAACCACCGTAGCCTATCAACAGAGCTCCCAAGAACCTTATGTCGCTAAGAACTGAGCTGCCAACGTATTTATCGCAAATCTTTACCACGAGGTCCAGAGATATAAAGGCTCTTTTGGTTGTACCGGACGGCCAAGTCTTCTCTTGGCGCCTTCTAAACAAGACTTCACTACGGAATGGTCTGTGGGACATTGCTGAAAGCCGGCCATTTGGTGTCTCCATCTTATAGCATAGGTAGCGGCTTCGAGGACGGAAGCGCCGATGCCCTTGTCCATGGCTGATTGGAAAAGTTCTGTAAGGTAGAGGGCAACATGAACAGGCTGCGCGGGAAGAACAGGAACATCGATTTTCGAGTTAGCCCAGGTACGCCATTTACACCAACTGGAAGCGTACTTCGAGATGGTTGCATCTGCTTTTGAAGACAGCTGAAGCTGAACCAGCTCTGGGGCCAATGCGTCAAGGCTGGGATCTTGAAATATACCACTTCGGGCTCCAAAGAGCTCTGAAAAACACTGAACAGGCAAAATGGATTAGAACTGCAATGACAAGAAACGAGCAAACCTAGCTCGTTCCCAAATCCTAAAGGATACCGCCGAAATGGCGACAACACAACCGCAGCTGTGGCAACACCTAAATGGTGACATACTACTGCCTAAATGGCGACAACACAACCTCAGTTGTGGCAACACCAAAGTGGTGATATCGCTACTGCCTAAATGGCGACCACGCTATCAAGCTGCTGCAAACACCTAAGTGGTGGTTGGGGACTGAAATGGACCCCTGCAAAACTGAAACAATTAAACTTAACACTACGCCTAAATGGTAGGAGACCAAAATGGTGACTGGTACCGAAATGGTATATACTCACGATTTACACCTAAATGGTGCCTTAGTCAGCGATGACAATAATAATATAAAGTACAACTATAGTTGGAAGAATAACAGCGTGAATTCAAAATCGAAATTATCGAAAGTCGACCCTCAAGGCTAGCATTTGGAACTTGGGGCAACCACTAAACACTGATGGCTTTCTCTTATATGTGGCCCTCTGGCCGGGGCCCTCTAACAAAAGATCGCTAATCTTAGGCAAAGTGAAAACTGACTTGATGAATGGCTTAAATGCGCTAGAACCACTGTGCAAAAATGGCCAGAAACAGGCCGATGGCCACTCGGGAACTATCAAAGTTCCGTACCCACTATAGGCTTCCAGATGACGCACACAAGGTACTATCAGATTAACTGGGGGACATAACCAGTTATTGTCGCGACTCCAGTCAAGGCTGAGTGCATCCACGCCACAACTTCCGGGAGAAGAGTACTTGGAGTTGAAGCGAGCCAACTGAGCATTGTAGTGGGAAGCGAAACGATCTATCGTGTGAGGACCCCACCGAGCATTCAGAATACGGAAAACAGAAGGATGGAGCGACCAGTCGTCTGGATCAATAAATCGGCTTAGGATGTCCGCCCTTTCGTTGAGGCAACGAGGAATCCATTGCGGTAAAAGAACTATTCCATGGGTGAAACACAACTGGAATATATCAAAGGCTAGACGCTGCAGATGATGGCTTTCGAACTACCCACTGAGATAATACGTGCTGCACCTTGGTTATCTGTCTTAACGACTACTCTTCTGGATTTCAGCTGAACAGCGTATGAAAGCAACACGTAATAAATTGCTTTCAGTTCACGGTAAGTTGAGCTCTGCGTTGCATCCTCGCTAGTCCACATCCCACGAACCGCTGTATCATCAAGAGAGGCTGAGAATCCGCCAAAAGCTACATCGCTGGCGTCTGTGAAGATCACTGTAGATGCTAAAGGAGGAGGCCGGATAGCATAGCCGTTAAAATTATCGAGATTGCCAAGCCAAAATCTCAGTTCTTCGACCAGAGCGGGATACAACGAGATAACTTGGTCCCAGCCGCCGGATCTAGACTCTATGCTCTATGGTAAAGTACATTTGGCGGGTGAAAAGTCGGCAAATGGGTCCAACGGCTAGAGTTAACGAGATAACAGAACCGGCGATCTTAGCCAACTGAAGGATGGATAGGAAGCCGTCAAGAATAGCGACGTCCAAGAGACCTTTAAGCTTGGAGAGTTTCTTTGCAGGCACTTGAAATTGCATGGCAACGGTGTTAATGATAAAGCCGAGCCACTCGCCGACCTGCATCGGATTCCAATGGGATTTCTCCTCGTTACATACCAGGCCAGATGACTTCAAATCTTGCTGCTGGATGGAGCTAGCTGCCAAGGCATGCAGATAAGCGGTCGGGCTGACTAGCAAAACCGTCATCAAGGTAAACAAAACAAACGTGGGCCATAGAACGCCATCGCTTAACTAAAGGCCGCATAAGCTTAGTAAAACAAAAACATGCGCTACTCAATCCAAAAGGAAGGACGCTAAAGGTAAAATACCTAAGAGTGCCGTTAAAAGGCCAAGCAAAACCTAAATACTGATGATGATCAGGGTGTATATCCACGTGATGATAACCTGATTTGAGATCATCGGGAAAGATTTGTCACAAGTAGTCAGCTAGAATTTCTCTGGCACGCCCCCACATTCTAGTACATACAAACATGGGCTCAAATTCAAGGTTTTTTGCAATTTTTCTCGTATAAATGCATATAACTAAAAAGTTAACGACGGATTTAGTTTGTTTGATCTTTCGTGGACCATATTATTCGTTTATAATTGAAATTCGATGCAAAAAAGTACCGTATTTTTTTTAGTTGAATGGGTCTACCTTACAAGAGAATTGGCGTGACATGACCTCAAACTGGCCTGTCAGCCCACAAAAATAGCTTTTATTGAAACTACACAGACCTAGTCACGAAATTAACTACGGATTAGCATAGCCCGCTCTATTATGGACATTTTGATACCAAATACATGTTAGTTCGTAAAATGTTTGCACCGTATTTCGGCCAGTTTTTCAGTAGAGTCCCATACAGAGTATATACACAACAGCCTCGAAGCTCTTCCTAGTATTTATATCTATTGATCATTAATTGTATTATTTTGACTCGATGTAAACTCCTGGGCATTCAAAAATATGATGTGTCAGGCTTCTCTGGTGTTGTTAGTATGACTATTGATAACAGATTGTGCCTTCGCCGTTGCACAAACAAAACTGATGAATCTGAGGGAACTGATAGCGGTGAAAATACTCAATGCAAAGCAGTGGTGAACCCTTTTTCTGATGCACAATTAATGTAACAACTAAGTGTTATATATGTCGATGTATTAATCACGGCATGTAATTATAAAAGCAATAATCTATGACTGATTTGGGGATTTCGTGGGGGGGAGGGGAGGGGGTCAAGCGAAAATATAAATTAAACTGAAGTACATATTGCATATTATATATATAATATTAATATACCGAAGTGTAAAACAATCAGAAACTGACAGAAAAAAAAGAAGAATAAGAATTCGAAGGGATTCGCAGGGGCTAGGACCGAAAAGACCAAATGTTCCAATTTGTAGGCAAATCTTTTCCGATGCAAGTAAAAAACCAATGGTTTTCTTCAACAACTTGCGATAACGAACGGAGATCTTCGTATTTAAACTTGGGCTTAACAAGAAACTCATTTACGTGTCTGAGGTCGATTACTAGACGAAGCTTTTTGCCTTCGGCAACCGTCAAGGGATTCACACAAAATGGAGGAATAGCATGCTCCGCAATACAACCGTTACAGAGTAGCTCAGATATAGCCTCCGCAACGAAACATGGGTGCTTAAAAGCCGACCTATTATTCTTAAGAAAGCAACGAGGAGGGTAATCTTTAAAAGGTAACCTATACCCCTCTTTAATTATGCAAACTACAAAATCTGAAGCGCTTAAACAATCGGTCCAAAATTCTACCGAAGCTTTCAAACGTCCCTTAACGCCCTTACTGGCGCGACTGGAATTAAATTCGCCAACATTACAGACCATAATAGAATCAATATCATACTCAACTTCTTGCTCTAATGAATCACTGCCGTCTAGTCATTTGGTACTACCAGTGGACGTTTTTGAATCTGTCCCAGCCTTCCTGCATGTTACGCTTAAGTGACCCATTTCCCCGCACTGGAAATGACAAAAACAAAACAAATAAATGCATCAAACGATTGTATATAGACATATAGAATAGAATATGAAAAATAAGTGCGTGTGGTACTCGTTCGTCGTCAAAGACCCGAAGGAAGAACATTACACCGATTACACAATATATAACCGTATGCTAATCACTTCGTTAAGGAGTTGAGAAACAACTCCTTAGGGACAATACAGAAATTCTTATAGTACCGTGCAGAAAACAAATATCTGCTAAACTGCGTACCGCAAATATTTTTAATATTTATATGTGTATGTATATGATCAAGAGTGAACAAGAAACAGTTTAAATTGTAGAATTCGACATCATTCTGTTATTCAGCGTCACAAATGTGATTAGAAAATTTGATTCAAAATTTGTTTGGGTGGCCTTGGTTGGTGTAGTCGCACTGTAAGATGTGACCTCAAGTGACCTCAAATACGTTTAAAGACGTACGACAGCGTACTCTTGAAGAGTCGGAGATCTTTATCTATGAGTCACCGACCGAAATAGTCTCCCTCGTCACTGAGCGTCTTCTTCTGTAATAGATCCCTAAAATCTAAGGACGTTTTGATTTCGATTGTATTTTTGCCGTTTACTGACCTGTTTTGAGCGTGGAAATTCTGTTTTAAATAGCGCTACGCGGCGGTTCTAAAATTAGGTCGCGTAATAGATGTATGACTCACACAAGGATCACACAACTGTAATCGTACTGAATTTTTCAAACGTGGAATAAAAAAAAACATCGATCGTGAGTTACTGAAAATAACTCGACTGGCTCGATTGTTTGCATGACTTCTGTACATATAGCTTTCTGTCAATAGATGTAGTTACATCGCTGGTCGTGAGTTTAATTATAATGAAAGATGTCGTTTCATTTATAACAAAAACAAACTCGCCTTAGCTTCATCGTCGAACGATCAACTAGAATCAATAGCTTGAATATCTACAGCTGGTTTTGAAAACTAAGATTCAAATCTACTTGAGTCCTGTGTGTCGTTTGTTTTACCTTATCTGCTGAGTAATCTTGAATCTATATACGATTAAATACGTCGCATACTTTCTTCATTCTTTGACCAAACAAAACTAAAAATAAAAAAAAACAAGAAAGCCCATTTTATAACTCGGGCTTCCTTCGGAAGGGCCCGAGTAATTAGTGGTCATGCGTAGTGTTTTGGATTTGACAAAGTCCCACATCGATTGCGAGAAAGATAAATGTTTGTATATAAATGGTTCCAATACACTTATATCTAATGGAGATACTAGGCCTCGGTGAGCCTCGGTATATTTGGTCTCGATAGCATGTGACCGGATATTGCACAACTGACGCCCCCCCCCCCCCCCCCCCCCCCCCCCCCAAAAAATACGCGTTGGGTTAACTCGTGCGACCTACGGCCTGGGCACGAGTAATAACATCCAGACGATTCAGACTATGATCTGGCGAAGCCGGCTCGCATGGCAAAACTCGAGAAGGTCACATACTTCACATTGTGTGTACCGATATGATCAAATACTTCGCATTCCGTGGCCTAACAAAAACAATAATAATAAAAAGAAAGTCCATTTTATAACTCGGGCATCCTTCGGAAGGGCCCGAGTAATAACATTGTTTTATAGATAATTTCCTATTGAAAGGTATTATTTAAGCTGGTAAAATAATAATAACTAGACGCTTCACGCGCACTCGATGGGCTGAAACAAGTTACCGTAAAATGTTGTAAACTGACATAGAAGAACAGTGAGTTACATGGTGTGTTTTTACGAATACGATCATAGACGAAGGCTTTCATGTTTCTGATAGACGTTTCAGCGTTCCGTACTGGTAATCTACTGGGGTCACGACCCCGTTCACAATCACGTCTAGGACAACAACAAGACTACCGAGTTACAGAGCTGTATAATAAACAAGACGCTCAATGAGCGTACACTCGGGCTTATGACAAGGACAATGTCAGTTGCGTGAGGAGAGACCTGACAATGACTGACAGTTGCGTGACGAGGGAGACTATGTATATATGTGTCGGTGAGCATAGATAAAAATCTCCGAATCGTATTTCCGTAGCACGTACTTGGAACGTCCAGTTGAGGTTCATATTCATGGTCAGACGGTTCTGATAACGTCTTTGGTTTCTTCGTTATCGCAGAGGAAAGTTGAACTTCGTATCTTTTAAACATCCAGTTGATTCAGACTACGGTACGATGTGACAAAGCTCGACCAATCTGCTGTCTCTGCCTATACATTGAAAGATCTTGTTCGATTTATCTCGAAATCAGAAAGGAATTATCGATTAAAAATCAAAAGCTGCTTCTGTTAGATTTAAGATGTGACCTCAAGTGACCTCAAATACGTTTAAAGACGTACCACAGCGTACCTTCAAGAGTCGGAGATCTTTATCTATGAGTCACCCACACAAGTCTCCCTCGTCACTGAGCGTCTTCTTCTGTAATAGATCCCTAAAATCTAAGGACGTTTTGATTTCGATTGTATTTTTGCCGTTTACTGACCTGTTTTGAGCGTGGAAATTCTGTTTTAACAAGAGCGAACTATTTGACCCATTTGAGCATAGAACAAGTATATAAATAGGCTATTAAAACTACTTTGGCATGATTCCAAATTTCGTACATTGACCTTGCTTGCTTTGATGAAGTTTTGAAGTACGATTTATACGATTTCTTTTCCTTCTGAATTTTTCAAACGTCGAATCAAATAAACATCCATCATTATATATCTGAGAAATGTGTTTCGTTTTACTGTCGAATACTTTTTAAATGGGTTTTCACGGCGCGTGACGACAGTCAGGCAGCAAGCAAAGCGAGATTAGCTATCAAAACAAAATCTACTGGAAAATCAAACCCTCGCTCTCTAGCTTCAGAGACATAATAATAATAATAATATAATAATAATAATCCAGACGATTCAGACTATGATCTGGCGAAGCTCGACGAAGCTGCTAACTTGAGTCCTGTGTGTCGTTTGTTTTTTCTTATCTGCTGAGTAATCTTAAAACTCGATACGATTAAATACGTCGCATACTTTCTTCATTCTTTGACCGAACAAAACTACTACTACCGAAAAACCCATTTTATAACTCGGGCTTCCTTCGGAAGGGCCCGAGTAATAAACTTGATATACAATGAGATCTGTATATCTACCGCGAACGTCGTATTTGTATGGCTTCTCTCCAGTGTGGATTCTGAGATGAGATGTAAGATTTATTTTCAGGCCAAACCTTTTATCACAGTAAGAACATTCAAATGGCTTCTCTCCAGTGTGAATTCTGAGATGAGTTGTGAGCTGGTTTTTGCGGCCAAACTTTTTATCACAGTAAGAACATTGGAATGGTTTCTCTCTAGTATGAATTTTGAGATGACTATCTCAAGGTAGTTTAAAAGGCCTGGGTCAGGAGCTTAAAAACGAAAAAAAGTTTTTTTGACGTTTAAACGTGGTGACTAGAGGTAACTAGACGAAACTTGGCACAATTATAGAAAACGTTAGGACAATTCTCCAATCTCAAATCGAGCAGCGGACTGGGTTCGAATTGAGACCGCAGTGGTGCTTGGTCTAGCTTGGAGGGACAGAAAAGCAAAAACAATGGCTGCCAGTACGAGCGAATCTTCATCGAAACCCAAAACAAGTATTATTTTAACGGAAGACGATATACCAGGCGCGAAAATTAATCGGGAATCCATTGACCAGTGTAGTGTTGTTCAATTAAAACGATGGTTACTTTGTAGGGGAGCAAAAACCTCGGGCAAAAAGTGCTCTTTAGTAAACAGGTAAGCACATTTGAATTGATGTTTATCTTGCATTTAGAACTTGTCACCAAGGTCAGTTAAGACTTATAAGGCAACTAAATAATGTCTCCGTTTCTTTTTTCCATAGAGTAAAAGACTACATCAATAATGGTTTGGATCGTAAATACCTTCGCGATCCAGATGGAGGAATAAGTGTTTCGTAAGAAAGCTGAGATTGGCGTGTTGGAGCATAAAGCTGAGCCAGAACTGACGGAAATATTCCCTAAAGAAGGATTTAAGAGTGATCTTATGGGGATTCCTAAAGTTAGTTTTGCAACCATTTGGCGATACATGATCGATGGAGTGGATAGCAAGAAGAAACTCTCAACTGCAAAGCCCCTTGTTAAGGGATACAATTTCTTCAAATCTGGACATGTTCTGTTTGTCTGCCATCTTCATGAAAATGGCAAGCACTATCTTAAAAGTCAGGTTCTACCATCAATAATAATAATAATAATAATAAACTATATTTATAAAGCGTCATATTCAATATTTGCTCATGGCGCTATTAACCTATATCCAATAAAAATAATAATGAAAAATAAAATGATAATAATAACAATAATAATAATGAGGTCAATCGGGGTCGATACTTCAATGAAGAAGAGTGCAGTATACTCCTGTCATCTAGTACTATCTTCCATTGGTAATATGCTGAGAGGGTATTGTGGTTGCCCAGCAGGCATTGATGGCAGATGCAATCACATAGCGGCTACATTGTTTTCTCTTGAAGAATATTGTAAAGAGAAAGAAAAGCTTGAAAATAATGA
The DNA here is from genome assembly GCA_033675265.1 of Actinostola sp. cb2023. Lineage (NCBI taxonomy): Eukaryota > Metazoa > Cnidaria > Anthozoa > Actiniaria > Actinostolidae > Actinostola > Actinostola sp. cb2023. The sequence goes on along the minus strand of JAUJYZ010001325.1, from coordinate 19,395 downwards.
TGCTGACGAGTCTTGCACGTCCAAGCCATGTAAATGGAATGTCCCAAGGAAGAGAAAGGGCAGTGTAGTTCCCATTGCTAACATGACATTTATAAAACATGACTATGCAAAGAAGAACAAGATCAAGAGACTGTCTATTGCAGATCCTGCACATGATGCAAGGGCTCTCAATGAGAGAAAGTGGAAGAGAAAATGAAAAATATGTTTTCATTACTTAAACAGTATGAAAAGGATTCAAATAAATTAACTGGTTGGACCCATATTCTACCACAAGAAGTGAAGTCAACAGTAAAAGAAACTGAGATGAGTCAAAAGCAAAATGCCAAGGGACAAGTTCCTCGTGACTTTGAATTGATTTCACCAATAAAAGAACATCCTATTTCTTCATTAGAGCTTACAAACCGATGCGAAAGGGTTAAGAAGAAGATTCGTTTAAATGAAGAAGAAATTCAACATATCGAGTCATCAACTAGGGGTCAGTCAAGTGAATTGCAGTGGCACTATCACCGGAAGTGTAGAATTACTGCATCAAAATGCTACCGTATTGCAGTTCTGAAAGAGTCAACATCTCCTACAAAAGCTATGAAAGAAGTTCTTGGATATAATAACCCTTACCAGAGTACAAGCATGCAAGAGGGACTTCTGAAGGAAGACGAGATTATCAAGGAATATGTTTCACTAAAGCACAAACAAGGACATGACAATCTTACTCTGGAGAAATGTGGCTTTTTTATTAGCAAATCCTGTGGTTTTCTGGGAGCTAGCCCTGATGGGGTGGTAAATGACCCGTCTGTTGAAGATGAAAATGGACTAGCAGAACTAAAGTATGTCCAAACAAATGAGGGTGAAAGTTTGGAAGATGCCCTTTTACGCAAGGGAGTCTGCATTAAAAAGAATAATAATTTAACAATGAATACTAAGCACCAATACTATTATCAGGTTCAGCAGCAAATGTATTGTACAGAAAGGAAATGGACAGACTTTGTAGTTAAAGGGTCATTGAGTAATGGACTTTTTTGTGAAAGAATAATGTTTTCATTACATCACTGGAATGGAATTTTCCCAAAGCTAAACACTTTTTATGACAAATGGATTGTCCCAGAAATAGCTTATCCTAGAGTTAAGTGTGGTTTAAGCAAGCTAGACATGCGTTCATTATAATTAAATATTTTTTAGCCACTCAGAGCTACTTTATTTATCAGAATACTATTAAAGTGTGCAACAAATATATAGAGGTTATTAGTCGGCTAAGCATCTAATACGGCTGTGTATTTTTACGAGTCATTATATAATTTGGTATAGTTTGAAAATACATGACGAGTAAAAATTCACAGCAGTATTAATAGATGCTTAGCCGACTAATAAGTTGTTATTATATTTTTTGTCAAAGAAACTGTAGATTTTCTCGCGCGCTGATTGGTTAATTTTCATCACACGATTCTGAATGAATGATGCATTTTTGACAAAACATATAATAATACTAATTATTAGTAATGACAAGCATTTCAGTATACAACTCCATTTATTACAGTTATAGAAATATTAACATCTTATTCCATTGATTTTCTATTTGACTATTGGTCATCATATGCCTTTTGTAATCATTATTGTGGCCAGCCGGCACTACATGCAAATCATATTCATACATGTAGTTTTAATAAATAATGACAAATTATTATAAATAAATACAAACTATTTAAGAATGATCAAGTAATTCTTTGCTGGTTGGTGTAGACATGATGAGTTTGTTTATTTAAGAATGGTTTAAATAATATTAGATCTTAGTTAATAAGAGGTGGATAGAAATTTGAAATAGCACCAACAACTATTAACATATCTGATGCTACTGGGGCAAGAGTTATTGGGATCCTATGATCAAATATGTGCCAGTTTTTAATTCTTTCCATTAACCTTTCCACATGAACTCGCAGACTTGCAACTGTTTTATTATGCTCAGTCTGTTCTTTGGAAAATTGCTTGATACCTTTCAAAAAGTTTGGAGTTATGAGAGAGGCACCAACAGAGGCAAGTTCATCTTGGCAGTTGAAGCCTTTGTCTGCCATTACTTGATCACCAGGCTTAAGATGATTGAGAAAACCACTCAACACTGTAATCTCTTTGTCTGATGTACTTCCAGGATAAAACTCACTCACAAAGCACAGCACACCACTGGGGGTAATACCTAGTAGAGACTTCATGGTATTCCTTGACTTGTACGACGAATAACATGCAGACTGAGAATCAAGTGACGATGGCTTTTCCATCTCAATCTCTGTACAGTCTACTATTATAGTCAGTTTGGGAAGTAGATTCTTGAACACTTCTGGCATGTATAACTGAATTACCTCCCTTGGGGGAATGGTTATCAGTGGCTCAAACTCTAGTCTTAGAAAACGAATCCAAGCTCTTGTCGTTCGAGAAACTGTCTGCATTGAAACGTTAAAACGATGTGCGAGATCCCTTTCAAACAAACCAAGTCGCAATCGCATCATTGTCATAGTAAACTCTTGAAACTTTGTTAAGACTCTGGGCCTTCCAAGCTGCCTAGAGCTCTCTCTATCGACATACACCTTCTCATGTTCATAGCTGATATTTCTTGCAGACTTTTCTATTACTTTATAGCACAACTGCATTGCCTGATAATCTGGAAATCCAGTATAAAAAGCAATATCCTCGTCCCTATTTTGATACTTTTCAATGTCAAACTTTGAGTTTTCGAGTTTTAACTTTACGTTCTTGATTTCACTTCGTAATGTCTCGTTTTCAATCTTTAGCTTCTGATTTTCTTCGCGAAGTTTTGTTAGCTCTGTCTTTATCTCACGAAGTTGAACCAGGTCTTTTTCCACACATTTTAGCATCATTCCCGTAATAATGGTCTGGCAATCTTTATCTTGAGATACTGGAAGAGATTGTTCAGTGTTTTCATGTGTCTCACCGGACGTCTCACCATGGTAACAGCCGACATCATTGTTTTGATCAGTATTTTCTGTGGGTTGCAAGCTTTTCCTCGACGATAAGCGCCTCTTCTTACACTCATTGACGATCTCTAGCGTTTCTTCGTAGCTTGGTCTGTTAGGTTCTTGTCTTTTTGCTTTTTCTTTGGTCCATGGGAATATGGAAGGCAAGTGAGTTCTGCTGAGCTTCTGACCTCCCTCGTAGTGAACCGAACAAACTCTCGTACTTTCAGAGTCCAGTTTTAGAGTTTTGTTCCGCAGTAACACGTTGTACGTTTTCCGTGTGTCAGGATCTTTGGGTATTCGATAATATTGAAGGGTTGGAGCATTTCTAAAGTTGTTTTTACAGCCAGGAACACAACAGCTATAGTGATGAGGCATAGCCGCTCAGTAAAATAATCTCTCTCCGTCCCTCCAAGCTAGACCAAGCACCACTGCGGTCTCAATTCGAACCCAGTCCCCGCTGCTCGATTTGAGATTGGAGAATTATACTTAACTTCATTTTAAGGGTTAGAGTGATCACGTGACCACGTGATGTCATTAGTTATTCATACGAAATTATTTTTATTCTCCGCTCACGAGTTTTATTTACAAATACACGCTGATGTATCTATCTTACTTCAATTACCGAGTTCTACGAAGCTCTGCATAGAGAATAGGATTTTCGTTAACAATTAAGGTATCAGGGTACCCCTACCGACCGGTATGTATTCAAGTCGCTTTAACACAGAATCCGTCCATTTAAACCCCAATAAAGTATACATTTTCTGAAAGCTAAATAAATGGAGATTCCAACTAATGGTCTACTAACGAAAAGTACATACGCGTTTTAGATATAAGTCAAGATCAACGAATTTTCATATAGCGTTATACGGCGAGGTCCCAGACAGCCGCATTTTATCGGAAATTCAAGATCATTATCTCTATGCACTCTAGAGATATCAATTATCAAAAACGTGTCTCCGTTTATCGATACGTTTCACCATTGCTTTTTTATCTGCCGCGAAACTTTCGGTACGCTAAAAATACATTGTTCTTTACTAATCAGTTAATAACTCATGAAATCATTAAAATATCAAAAATCGGAGAAACTGTTTTGAAGAATGATAATCAGAGTCCTAAAAATCTCAGCTGACTCGAATAAAACCCGTTTGTTTAGGAGCTCAAAATAACACCCGTATTTTCGTCAATTTGCTCTTTGAGAAAAAGCCCAAAATGTTTTTCAAGTCAAGTGGCGCCTTTGTTTACCCAAGCGGCGATAATCCACCACAAATATGTGATCCAATACCTGATGACATATGAATGGCAGTCAAAAGAAGATCGCCTTACAGTTCGTAACAACGTAACACAACGAGGCAGGAAAACAAAGTTACTGCTGGCGGGAAATACGAGGACTTTGACCGTGAGTGCCTTGGCATCGTTATTCAAGGATATTTTGAGTGAGCAGTTACGATTTTTGGATACTTTCTTCGTATCTGAATCTTTGTGGAAAGTCTGTTGCGTGAGTGCTGTTGACAGCTTGCTTGTCAACATCTTTTTGCATCAAATGAAATCCAAAATTCGTTTTTTGATTCTAACTTGTTAGGGAAAAAATATTTTTAGATTCTGTTTGTTGGAGATGGTAGATAATATTCAATTTGATTTGATTGTCAAAAAAAATCAAAACCGGTGGTTTGAAAGATTTTTGGTGTACCTTAAGACGCGGTTAAGAGTGCTAGCAAAATCGAAAAACATACTTAGATTTTGGGGAACTACTATACGTGAGTGAATTTGACAGCTGAACTTGCCCCTTGACCTCCGGTGCTTCCTGATTGGTTTGTGATTTGTAATCTCTCTCGAGGTCAGACTCGTTGTCTCCTTCTCCAAATTCGCAACCTGAACACAAAAGTGTGTTGTGGAGTACTGACCACCACCTGTCTCTGACTGACGTTATTCTGAGGTTGGCAGGAGGTACTGCTTGACGTGACAGAGCAGAGAAGAGAACAACATGGAACCAAACATTTCTCAGTAACGATAATGGACTTGACAGAGACAGTACACCACTGGATTTAAGCTTCTGCAGGTCTTCCTCATCAATGTAAGGTTTGTGGACTACGTTTAATTTTCTTTACCACTGAGTTTCAGGCTGGTTATTTTGGCATTATAATTAAGCATTTCATTTGACCTCTTGAACCTAGGGTCGGTGGATATCTTGATTTGTTTGCAGAGTGGTGGTGCATTTAAATATATTTCCATCGAGTACCTGAAGCCAAGAAGAGTAGATTTGCTGTATTGTTGTTGCTTTGATGACCGCGCTTCGGCATGCATAAAAGCGCCGTAAATTGGCATCAGTTTGGCCAAAGGTCATTTGTTCAAGAAGCGTTTTTACATATATTTTTTTTCCGGCACCAGGCTGAAATGATAGATAGATAGATCCTTTATTTTACTACAAACGTAAATTTCAACTGTATAACAAAACAAAACATTTCATTTCATTTTTCCTTCAAGAAAACCATGCATGTGAAAGCAAAAAAGACAGGCAAATCAGATGCATTCAAACTCAATAGAAATGAACACATATAAAAACCTTCAAATATTCGATACATATCCTTCGTGAAGGGTTTGCACACATAATGCATTTTACAATTAATGATTTTTTGTACCTTTGAAGGTGGAAATTGCCCAGTTTGTCGAACTTTTGTTTTGCGAGGTCTTCGTCTCGTAATGTTGCAACTGATCTCTTTGCTGGTGGTAAATCTATAGATGAATCTATCTCGAAACTTGAAAAATCCATTTGAATGGCATTGAAAAAGCTAATAAAAAGGGAAGAAAATCCAAACAAAAGCACGAAAAATCCGAAATCAAAGAGAAAAGTACGCGTCAATATGACATCAGCGTGCACCCATGGAGAATTGGTGCAGGCTCTATTAGCCAATCAGAGGGCGCGTTATATGTTAAATATGTTATAATTTTTATTATACTATTTCTTTGCCATTAAATTGATTTTCTTGGATGCTTTGAATCAATCCACTCAGTTTTAAAACTTAAATATTTGTTTCTTGTTAACATCACATGGATCACATCATTTTGAGGGTGTTTTACTGTAAACTTAATCTAAATCGGTTGAGGTTGATCGGTTTGTCGTAATTTACTAACAGGAACAACGCGTACATTGTGCAGTGAGATCTGGTTCCACAGGGAACCCAATATTAACTCGCGTGTTCGTCTCTTTTACCACACGGAAATCCATACATACCAATTATCGCTGTGGTGCCTTCCGTGTAGACCACAAACCAGTTTCAAATGGAATATAGCTAATTGCATAATCGTTGTCGGGTTCAAAATCATAAATCATAGAAGCTGAGACCACAAGGATGGATGGGAAATCAGTTCATGAGTCACATTACATACAGATATATTCAATGTTCTCGTAGTTTTGAAGGTATATGAGCTATTTAACTAAGATCCTACAAGTCTGGATAAAAAAGGTCGATGATTTTACGGTGTTATTTGAGAGTTTTAATTTCCCAGAATTCCTTTTGGTCATAGCTTTCATGATTTCCAACGCGACAACGATTATGCAAATAGCTATATACCTTGTATCATTGTTGTGAACATATGACTCGAGGCTTTGCCATACCCTGCAACATCCCTGGCGTATATATAATATGACTTCATACACTATTTTCTTTGTAAGACCAGTGATAGACTTATCAGTGGTGCATTGATATGAAGGGTCATTTAACTAATCAGTAATACATAGTCAATGATTGCACGTACTACCACCATCGTACAGTAGTGCTGTCCACCCTACAGTTACCGACGATACTTTGATACCTGTGACGTCGAGGTCCTGGAGGAGCTATTTGAGAATATTGACGATTTTCAATAGATTACAGCTAATGCAAAATGCGTAAAAACATCCCAAAATGACGATTTCCCATGCAAAGTGCGAAAAAATGGCCCAAAATAACGATTTTGCAAGGACTATAGGCTATTTAGTAGCGATCCGCGTAAGAACGAAAGCACGAACGGCTATGGAACTTTAGGAATGTCTTATGCAAAGAAATCGTAAAGGGATTAAGTTATTAAAATCCAGCGATCTGATTGGTTAAAATCTTTGAAACTCCGATTTTTCTACGATATACTTCGTTTCCATACACGAAACTCCGTATATGGAAGTAGTAATCGTTCTCCGATTGTTTCATTGGCTTCGGGAACAATTCGTATGTGAGCGTCACGAAATTCTGACTCTCGTCTCGAATTTCAAGTCATCGATGTCGTGTCAACAAGTTGAGGCCATTGAATAAGCCAATGTAAAGGAATCTGAAAAGCCAAAATCAAACGCAAAAAAGTAACTTACAAGATAAGAAAAGTTAGAGTGAATGTGGATGAGGTATTCCAATCGAATGGAATGCCCTTTTCCGCGCTCTGTTGCTGTTCGCGACACGACGAATGGAAGCATGGCGCGATGAACGCCGATCAACTTCGCTTGTGTTCACGTGAAGAATCACGGCTGTTTCTATCAGACGAGGATGCAAACTAGTCAAAGAACAAGACCAGGAAAGCAGCAAAACATCTACGAGAATTGAACATTAGGTAGCCCAAGCTGTGCATCAGTACATTATTATAAGAGAATGTATGTGGATAATGTCAATAAAATCATTAAGAAAATAAAGTTAAAATTAATTCCTCTATAAAGCCCTGTGTATCTTCTTCAATTATTCCTTTATTGTATGTGAAGATTTGAAGCGATTTAGACGAGAATTGAGCGAGTTATAGCCATTTTAAAATTAGCCCTTCTCTGGCCAATAATTATTATAATTATTATTGGGCTACCTGTGGAGATCGCTGAATCTTCAATTTACAAAGCGAATGACTCTCTTCGACGCCTCACAATAATCGATATTTCTTCTAACACCCAGTTCAGCGTTCTTACCATTGCATGTCTTTGTTCTTATCCTTCCCTAAGAGTGATATGCGCTCGGGGAATTAGACTAGATGTGATGGAAGTCCACTTTCTAACAAAGACTTTTCCTGAACTTGTGAAAGGAGGAATCGACCTAGAGACCGATGATACTGACACAGGAGATTATTACTATGATGACTTGGACATCGTTGCGGATGATGAACTATTTTCAGATTTTTTTTGAGATTTTACAAGTTTTAGGACATTGAAAATGTATTTTGTTCTTGTTTTGTTTTTGGCGCTCCGGCGGACTTCACTCTGGCCAAATTTCATCCAATAGCATTGAGGTGAATGGGACATATCTGTCAACGACAATGAGATAAATAACAGAGACTCCCAAACAGAACGCATTGTAACATAAAATGTTTAGTTCCTCACATATATACGATTTTGTTCGAAATGTACCATGTGAATGTTTATGATAAATGTGACAAATTGTATGAGTTTCAGCTGTGTAATCGTACTATCAACGAAGTAAAGTTACATATACTGTTTGAATTTCGCGCTAACGAGGAGCTCTCCAATGAGATCGTTCATTATAATTGGATAGACACATTTACGACCGAACCTCTTTAACGTCCTCCATAGCCGCGGGTCTATTGTTTTCGCTTTAGTTCTTACGCGGATCGCTACTTAAAAAGGCGCAAAAATGCCCCCAAATGACGGTTTTCAAAGGACTATAGCCCATGCAAAGTGCGCAAAAATGGCCCAAAATTACAGTATTACATTGGGACAGAGAGTATTATCCTAGCGCTCGCCTAAATCTCCCCTCCCCTCCCCCTCCCCTTTCACTCCCCTCTCCCTCTCCCCCTCCCATCCAATGTTGCTTTGAAACACTCTCAAAATACTACTACTTAAATTCTTGGGGATAAATTAAACATAGCTTTTGGGGGGAGAGAGGGGAGTTGAATGTCATTTTTTTGAGATAATTTGCAAGTAATTGCTTTGACAATTTGTCTATCCCTGTCAGTGTCCCATGTGATTTGTCTATCCCTGTCAGTGTCCCATATGATTTGTCTATCCCTGTCAGTGTCCCATATGATTTGTCTATCCCTGTCAGTGTCCCATGCATATGATTTGTCTATCCCTGTCAGTGTCCCATATGATTTTGTCTATCCCTGTCAGTGTCCCATATGATTTGTCTATCCCTGTCAGTGTCCCATGCATACGATTTGTCTATCCCTGTCAGTGTCCCATATGATTTGTCTATCCCTGTCAGTGTCCCATATGATTTGTCTATCCCTGTCAGTGTCCCATGCATATGATTTGTCTATCCCTGTCAGTGTCCCATATGATTTGTTTATCCCTGTCAGTGCCCCATATGATTTGTCTATCCCTGTCAGTGTCCCATATGATTTGTCTATCCCTGTCAGTGTCCCATATGATTTGTCTATCCCTGTCAGTGTCCCATATGATTTGTCTATCCCTGTCAGTGTTCCATATGATTAGTCTATCACTGTCAGTGTCCCATATGATTTGTCTATCCCTGTCAGTGAGAATTGTCAGTTGAGTACTGCATGCATGTAATTGTCACCATATGGTAATCTTATGGGCCATTTATACCATGATATATTTTCGCGCAAAGTATCATGGGGTATTTCATTGAAAACGCGACGAAATTTTAACGGCTAAAATGAAAAAAAGGAAGCCGATTCAAAAATAAAAACCTATACATGTAAGGTAGGAATGATCAGCGGTCCTGTTAGAGTTGAAAATATTTCCTGTGTGTACCTTTTTGGGTTCCGACACAAAAGTCAGTTACGTGACACGACTCTGTACCATTTAGGGTCAATTGAAAGAACAGAATAATTATGTTGTCCAGTCACTGATTAAACGCGATACCAACACAATCACTTTTTCGCCATATATGCTCATATATGGTCGTACCTATTAGGGGTTGAAATCAACATTGCTTCAACAGCTCTTTTAATTTATGGGTACCTTTTAGGGGTCGTTTTCAAAACCAACCGCAGATCACCCCTACCACTTGGAGAAAGGGAGTACCCACCCCGGGGTTCAGAACTCTTGTCGCTCAAGGGTGCTCGACTAATATAGTGTTTTGACTGTGGCCATGCAATCCATTACTATATTTAATCTTGATAAATGACATAGACCTCAACGCATGTTGGTCCGATGTTATTATCCTCACTTTGCCGAATAGCTGAAAAATCTTGACCAAACCAAATCTGGAAAACGTTTCCCTGCGTCACCGCTAGAGGTGGCGAGATCTCGGGTAGAATGATATAAGGACTATCGACATTGTACCCTGGTATGCTGTCATTACTCCCAAGTGATTGTTCATCAGTGGGTAGTTTGGAGGTGGAGAGCTCTCGGGTAGAATGATATAAGGACTATCGACATTGTACCCTGGTATGCTGTCATTACTCCCAAGTGATTGTTCATCAGTGGGTAGCTTTGAGGTGGCGAGATCTCAGGTAGAATGATATAAGGACTATTGACATTATACCCTGGTATGCTGTATGTCATTACTCCCAAGTGATTGTTCATCAGTGGGTAGCTTTGAGGTGGTGTGATCCTATATTTCTGGTCGTCTGTTACTTGCAGTTCGATGCCAGGTACTACACTTCGACTGCCCCACTTTCCAGTTGATATGAATGTAGAGTATGACACTCCCCCTGAAGTTGGGACCAACTTGAACGTCTTGATATTGCCGTCTTTAGGGGCGGTAAAAGTACCAAAGGCATCGCCTTTAACACCAATACAAACAGGTGCGAACAGGTGCAGAATTAGCTAGCTTTAACTAGAGTTGTTGAAGCTGGGGTTGTTGAAGCTGGGGTTGATGAAGCTGGGTTGTTGAAGCTGGGGTAGTTGAAGCTGGGGTTGTTGAAGCTGGGTTGTTGAAGCTGGGGTAGTTGAAGCTGGGGTTGTTGAAGCTGGGTTGTTGAAGCTGGGGTTGTTGAAGCTGGGTTGTTGAAGCTGGGGTAGTTGAAGCTGGGGTTAGCTGGGGTAGTTGAAGCTGGGGTTGTTGAAGCTGGGGTTGTTGAAGCTGGGGTTGTTGAAGCTGGGTTGTTGAAGCTGGGGTAGTTGAAGCTGGGGTTGTTGAAGCTGGGGTTGTTGAAGCTGGGGTTGTTGAAGCTGAGTTGTTGAAGCTGGGGTTGTTGAAGCTGGGTTGTTGAAGCTGGGGTAGTTGAAGCTGGGGTTGTTGAAGCTGGGGTTGTTGAAGCTGTGGTTGTTGAAGCTGGGGTTGTTGAAGCTGGGTTGTTGAAGCTGGGTTGTTGAAGCTGGGGTTAGCTGGGGTAGTTGAAGCTGGGGTTGTTGAAGCTGGGTTGTTGAAGCTGGGGTTGTTGAAGCTGGGGTTGTTGAAGCTGGGGTTGTTGAAGCTGGGTTGTTGAAGCTGGGGTAGTTGAAGCTGGGGTTGTTGAAGCTGGGTTGTGAAGCTGGGGTTGTTGAAGCTGGGTTGTTGAAGCTGGGGTAGTTGAAGCTGGGGTTAGCTGGGGTAGTTGAAGCTGGGGTTGTTGAAGCTGGGTTGTTGAAGCTGGGGTTGTTGAAGCTGGGGTTGTTGAAGCTGGGGTTGTTGAAGCTGGGTTGTTGAAGCTGGGGTAGTTGAAGCTGGGGTTGTTGAAGCTGGGGTTGTTGAAGCTGGGGTTGTTGAAGCTGAGTTGTTGAAGCTGGGGTTGTTGAAGCTGGGTTGTTGAAGCTGGGGTAGTTGAAGCTGGGGTTGTTGAAGCTGGGGTTGTTGAAGCTGTGGTTGTTGAAGCTGGGGTTGTTGAAGCTGGGTTGTTGAAGCTGGGTTGTTGAAGCTGGGGTTGTTGAAGTTGGGGATGTTGAAACTGGCCGGGTTGTTGAAGCTGGGCCGGGTTATTGAAGCTGGGGTAGTTGAAGCTGGGGTTGTTGAAGCTGGGGTTAATGTTGAAGCTGGGGTAGTTGAAGCTGGGGTTGTTGAAGCTGGGGTTGTTGAAGCTGGGGTTGTTGAAGCTAGGGTTGTTGAAGCTGGGGTTGTTGAAGCTGGGGTTGTTGAAGCTGGGGTTGTTGAAGCTAGGGTTGTTGAAGCTGGGGTTGTTGAAGCTGGGGTTGTTGAAGCTGGGGTTAATGTTGAAGCTGGGGTTGTTGAAGCTGGGGTTGTTGAAGCTGGGGTTGTTGAAGCTAGGGTTGTTGAAGCTGGGGTTGTTGAAGCTGGGGTTGTTGAAGCTGGGGTTGTTGAAGCTGGGGTTAACGTTGAAACTGGGGTTGTTGAAACTGGGTTTGTTGAAGCTCGGTTGTTGAAGCTGGAGTTGTTGAAGCTGGGGTTGTTGAAGCTGGGGTTAACGTTGAAACTGGGGTTGTTGAAACTGGGTTTGTTGAAGCTCTGTTGTTGAAGCTGGGGTTGTTGAAGCTGCGGTTGTTGGAGCTGTGGCCGGTGAGCTCGCTGAAGACAAAAAGAAAACAAGCTAATGATTCTATAACAAGGAGGAAAGAATGTGAGAGGGGGAGGGGACGGAAAAATGGATGGGAGGGGATGGGAGAGGAGACGAAGAAGGAGAGCGATCGAATGAGGGGAAACTTTATCCCTACCTCGTTCCTTTCCCGACATCTCTGCGCTTTCGAGGCTATGTATAGTACAAGCTCGACATACATAGTATTTACCGTTTTTAATGTTGCAAAATGTGCCGTTGTATCCTAGTTTACACGAACACTTCTGATTGGCTGCTACACTAAGTGAGTAACATTGGCCACCCTCGCCACATGGACTGGTGATACACTATATGAAACAAAGACAAAAAATAATTAAATATATATACAAGTTTATCTGTCAGTTCTTTTACATAAAAGTGATTATTGTAAAATCCTTGTTCTTCTTTCCTTCCTTCCTTCTTTCCTTCCTTCCTTCTTTCCTTTCTTCCTTCTTTCCTTTCTTCCTTTTTTCCTTCTTTCTCTCTCTCTCCCTTTCCTTCCTTTCTTTCCTTTCAATTCTTTCTCCTTTTTATTCTTTTGTCTCTATTTTGCCGTCCTTTCCCCTTCCCGATCTCCTTTTCTCCTTTTCTCAGTTCTCTTTTGAAGTTAAGTTTCTTAGTGCACCTTATGTGTCCTGAAATTACAACTTCTCTTCTTCTTAACTTTGTACTCTCCTGGTCGACCTTTATACAGTAACTGACAGCGTTTCTCCGCTGGGAAGTAGTTGAACATCGAACAGTCGTCTGGCATGGCCATCAAACAAGCGACTTCACAGGCTCGTTCGTCAATGGTTATCACTGTTGACATGACAGGACCGACTATTGTGTGATTTGTAATGCTGTCGCTAAATGGAACGTTCAAGACTGTGGAACCTTGTATGCACTCAGTAGACACTGAACAAAAAACGATAAAGATGCCAGTAAAGAAAGAAATGAAGAAAGAAAAGAACAAAAGAATGGAAGAAAGGAAGAAAGGAACGACCGAATAAAGGAAGAAAGGAAGGAAAGAAGGAAGAAAGGAAGGAAGGAAGGAAGGAAGGAAGGAAGGAAGGAAGGAAGGAAGGAAGGAAGGAAGGAAGGAAGGAAGGAAGGAAGGAAGGAAGGAAGGAAGGAAGGAAGGAAGGAAGGAAGGAAGGAAGGAAGGAAGGAAGGAAGGAAGGAAGGAAGGAAGGAAGGAAGAAATAAAGACAGATTATTTGTAAAGAAAAACAGAATTATTCAGTTTAATCAAAGTTATTTTAAAATAAAAGAGAATACAATGAAAGAAGCAAAACAGATAGAAAATGAATAAAGGAATGTACAATATCGAAGAAGCGAACGTATGAAGCCTACGTCATATCAAAACAGCCTATTGTTTAAACGTTGCGGTCAAACCAGGTCACGAGTGCCCCCCTAGAGTCCATTATTGACTTTGTTATTTGAACATTGATTTGATTTTTCGTTTTGAATTTCGAATATTGCAAACCAACATTTCAATATTCAAAACAAGAATAATTTGAAAATTCGATTGCTGATTGGATTAATAAAACAAACGTTACCCCTAATATGTATCCTAGAAATGAAATTGTTGGAAGACATGACTGTGAGCTCCACAATCAGATGACACCTTGAAGCGGTAAACACTTGTTCAAAATAACAACAAAAAATCACAGTAAGCGAGACGAAAAAACGCTAGTTTTCAACGATTTTCGCGAGAGATGACAATAAGTAAATAAATGTTGTGTACAAACAGGATTCAGTCAAACTTTATTGTTCAACTCACCTCGGGCCTCGGCCAGACACTCAGCCGCCATTTTGATTCACAACACGTGCGGGCTGCCTGTGTGTCTGCCCATATTAGGTATAACGTTTGTTTTATTAATCCAATCAGCAATCGAATTTTCAAATTATTTTCGTTTTGAATATTGAAATGTTCGTTTGCAATATTCGAAGTTCAAGATGAAAAATCAAATCAATTTTCAAATAACAAAGTCAATAATGGACTCTAGGGGGGCACGCGTGACCTGGTTTGACTGTAAGGATCATGGTCGCGAGAGGAGTACAAAACAGTGACAACACTAAGGATTTCCCAAATAAATGCATTTTACAGACCGTCTGAAAGCGATAAAAGTCACCAAACACAGTAAATATTGTGGTAAAAGCATCGGTGAACATAATATCTGGAAACTAGCCAATTTGAAATCAAGCGATCCTCAGCAGAGCAGATTTAGTTCAAATTTAATTATATTGTTCTATCTTCACGATTCTATCCCGCCCCTCATAAACAAGCCGTTACGTCATAATGATATAGGGTAATTATGTTTACAATAATGATACCTTATAATAATAATAATTTAACAATAATAATTTCATTTATTTTCGGCTTTGAGAAATTGTTTTTCGTTGCTTCAATCTTTTCACTCAATTGTTAAAGTGCATATCAGGCTTATTTGTTTATTTTGAAAATGGATTACATATAGTGGGATGGTTCAGTATTTTGTGATATGAGCTTCGTATTTCGTATTTGCGAGTTCTTATAAAGGTTTGAAATTGTGATATGCTAATTCGATGACGTCAGTTTTATTTTTGCCATAACTTATTTATACTATTTTTTCAAGCAGCACTCTTTTCTAAAATAATAATAAAATAGAAAAACATCGTATCATTTATATAAGTTGTAGAAATTTTTTTGCCAGATTAAAAATGTCAGTAATTTGCACAAGGGCGCTTTTGTATACTAAATGATGCCTGCGTTGACGTCACTGAATTAACATATCACGATTTCAAACCTTTATAACTCGCAAATGCGAAGCTCAAATCACAAAATACTGAACCATCCCACTATTCACTTCATATGCATCGATTTTCAAAAGAAAATAATAAGCCTGATATGCACTTGACTTTACATTTAGATCAATCTTTATTCAGATGACTACATAATAATAATAATATTTAGTTCTGTAGTGTTTTTCAGAACTGGAGTCCTGCTAAGATAACAAATGAAATATAAATATAAATATAAATATAAGAGTACTACAAATATAATTATAATAAATATGATAACAATAACTCTATCTGGAGTATCACACGGTTTTTCATTCACGGCTTCGCTGTGGGTCGGTATGAAAAGAAGGATTTTTGTTTTGTTTTACTAATTTAATAAACAAAGCAAGGAATCATTATAAGAACTTGAGGGCATCGATAATTTGAATTTTACAAAACAAGAATTGCTTTTTTTCTCTGTTATTAGTTACTTTTTATTTATATTTTTATTTATAAAATCTTTTGACAGACGGCCTACGTCAGCAGAGCTGATTTTCAGAAGGGCTCTGTATAGAGAAATATTAGCAAATTCAGACTGAGTTTGTTGTTGTTCAGCCATAGTCCAATAGCCTTCAGGTCGGTATTAAGCTTGTTTTGGAGAGTATCAGCAGAGTTTGCAGAGCAATAGAAGGCCATGTCATCAGCGAACATGGTCATCTTTGAGTGCTGTAGAGTAGTCTGAATACCATTGATATAAACCAAAAAAAGCAAAGGACCGAGTATACTACCCTGAGGTACTCCTACAGTAACTTTAGCCTGGCTAGAAATTGAGTCCCCACACATGGTTTGTTGTGATTGTCTTGTCAAATATGAATGAAACCATGAAAGACTCTTGCTAGTTACTCCTAAGCATTTAAGCAAATTACAAAGTTTGTGGGCAACTTACAGCCGATTAGTTCATCAGCTTTTATAGATTAGTTCTGTACAGGACCCGAAATGATCCCTGGCTCCGAAATGATCCCTGGCCCCGAAATGATCCCCAAAGTGGCTAGACTGGCTCCGAAATGATCCCGGGCCCGAAATGATCCTCAGACTGGCTCCGAAATGATCCCCAGTGAAATTCGGGAATGGTTGAATTCAGTCCCGTTCCTTTCTTTTTCTCTTTTTCTTTCTTCTGTTTCTCTGGGGTTTTTTTCTTCCTTCCTTTCTCTCTCTCTCTCTCTCTCTCTCTCTCTCTCTCTCTCTCTCTCTCTCTCTCTCTCTCTCTCTCTCTCTCTCTCTCTCTCTCTCTCTCTCTCTCTCTCTCTCTCTCTCTCTCTCTCTCTCTCTCTCTCTCTCTCTCTCTCTCTCTCTCTCTCTCTAATATATATCAAATCATGAAATGTTACGAACCCGGGGTTACGAATCTATTGTAAACGTCTAGATGTTTCTTTGGATAATTTATTAGTTCTAACAGCGATTTCACAATATTACAAGCTATATATAGTCCGAAATATTAAATGTAAGAATATATCAATCATAAACTAGTCATTGGTTCAACCAAGTGAAGTGCCGTCGTATATTTTTGCATGGTGATTTTAAAGAAAATGTGGTCTAGAGTCACACTATTTTTGTGTTGTATATTAAATGGGTCCTGGTATTTTGCTAGTTGCTAGTTGCTAGTTGCGAGTTGCTAGTTGCTAGTTGCGAGTTGCTAGTTGCGAGTTGCGAGTTGCGAGTTGCTAGTTGCTAGTTGCTAGTTGCTAGTTGCTAGTTGCGAGTTGCGAGTTGCGAGTTGCTAGTTGCTAGTTGCTAGTTGCGAGTTTATTTTAGTAAAAAAAATACCTCAGGAACAAAAATCAAACGTCCCATGCATTCCAAACTTTATTTTTCGGGTTGTTGACATTAACAATCACTAAAATTAATTAATTGCAAATTCGAAATCGTATGAATGATTTCCATAAAACAACAACATGCATTTAAGCAGTGCTTCATTTCGTAGCCGGCTTTTTGACTATTTCAAATAAGTGAGCAACTGGAGAATGGCTTCATAAATTGTGTTAGAGTGATTGCAATAAACCTGGGCATTACTAGGGAGTTACCCTGCGAGCAGAGGTACTAGGGAGTTAAGATTTGCAAAATCTACGACGGCGACGTCAACCGGAAGTTCAAATAACTTCTGTTCGGGGTTTTGTACATTAGAGATTTAGTCCAAGCCTAAGCCTGTGAGGTTACTACATCCACAGGGAATACCAACTATGAAGGTATGAAACTCCGGAGGTTTCTTGGTGTTGCAGAACACCAGATGACGTTAGACAATGAACACAAAGGACGAGAAGAATGAACTTGAACCAATTACACAAAACAATACCCTGCATACAAAGAAACCTAACCAAGAATACAATGCAGACTGCAACACCAAGAAACACCCGAAACTCCGAACATAAGTTATTTGAACTTCCGGTTGAAAATCTTAAACTCCCTAGTAATGCCCAGGTTTATTGCAATCACTCTAACACAATTTATGAAGCTATTCTCCAGTTGCTCACTTATTTGAAATAGTCAAAAAGCCGGCTACGAAATGAATCACTGCTTAAATGCAAAATTAATTAATTTGCAATTAATTAATTTTAGTGATTGTTAATGTCAACAACCAAAAATAAAGTTTGGAATGGGATCGACGTTTGATTTTTGTTCCTGAGGTTTTTTCTTACTAAAATAAACTAGCAACTAGCAACTAGCAACTAGCAACTCGCAACTCGCAACTCGCATTGTTCCCACACTCATATTAAATTACTGCGTCCCCGGACTGCAACACTCTTCAGCTTTCTAGAGATTCTGATTCTTGAATTTTATTCACTCAGTGGTTTGACAATCTTCCATGTAAAAATGTGTTGATTTCGCGATCGTATCTTGTCCATTTCAGGCGTGGGAACGGTCCATTCTGATTGGTTGATTTATTATTATACGGTACGTTATTGCAGGCGCGTGTACATAACCACCTGAACGATTTTAGAAATCTATTAGCATAGGTTTATTCCCTAGCTCTGTGATTACTTAGCAAACAGTTATTATAGTTACCCTCATAAAGTGTACTTATTTATTTTATCTATTTATTTGTTTGTTTATTTATATCGTGACAAGGCTCCTTTGAGTATCATTACAATTCAATTAAAATACAGTTGATATATACATGTAATCTCGTTGAGTTGTTTAATAAAATATATAAACGCTATAATAATTTTCATTGAGAATTTGTTGGCCAAGGAATTAATCTACGGGACTGAATTCAACCATTCCTGAATTTTACTGGGGATCATTTCAGAGCCAGTCTGGGGATCATTTCGGGTCCGGTATCATTTCGGAGCCAGTCTAGACACTTTGGGGATCATTTCAGGGCCAGGGATCATTTCGGAGCCAGGGATCATTTCGGGTCCTGTACAGTTCTCTGTTTTGTTACAGCATGAAGCGCGCGGGCCAGTTTTGTACAATTGTAAGTCTGCCGACTACAAATAATGCTATGTACTCTGAACTATAACTCGCTCGCCATCTCAACTTACTGAATTGTTAGTTCAGTACCAAACAGCTTCTGCTGAGATAGTACACTGAGTTAACTGTGAAACTGACCATTGGAAGGTAGCTAGAAATTAATCTGATACACTGAACGAACTAGTGTAGTGTCAGTGACACTTTAGTTCTGAAGATGCGTTAGCGTCAGAATCAGTTCAGACTCTTTGATGTTTAGGAAACTTAGAGCAGAGCAGAGCAGAGCAGAGCAGAGCAGAGCAGAGCAGAGCAGAGCAGAGCAGAGCAGAGCAGAGCAGAGCAGAGCAGAGCAGAGCAGAGCAGAGCAGAGCAGAGCAGAGCAGAGCAGAGCAGAGCCGTGAATGAGTCGTGAATGAGTGAATGAGTGAATGAGTGAATAATACTACAGTAATTATCCAAAACAACACTTGCAAACTCCTTGACATACCAAACAATATTCTACATTAATATATAAGCTTGATACAGTCATTTGCAAAAATTCTGGCTGCCACGATATATCAATATATCGGGTGCATTATGGGTAATTAAATAATACTATTTTCAGTTTCCTAACTTATTAAATGAAGTAAAATGTACAAACAACAAACGTAAGACTAAAATAAACATTATAATAAATATTTCTACCAACTTTGCTGGCGTTAACCTGCTTTAAGGGGAATTTTAGATTATTTAATTACCCATAATGCACCCGATATATTGATATATTGATATTTCGTAGCTGCCAGAATTTTTGCAAATGACTGTATAATGATATATAGTTTTCTACAGATAAAGTTAAATGGTGCTCTTAATTATTAGTTTTCCGTGACCTACCCCTAAATCTAGATAGATAGAT